>JARBWK010000003.1:33481662-33759191 GCA_030556195.1 Anolis apletophallus | reverse complement strand
TTTTGATGAATGGGAAACACCACTGCAAGATGGCAAAGAGTCTGTCCTTCTCCGCTGCTGGCAGGAGCTCGGACATATTGTTTCAATTTAGGAACAGAGAGACTCAGCATTGATAGCTTGCACTGTTGCTCACACTGCCACTTCTGCAGGAGGGAGGAAGACGTGACCTGTGCGGACGCTACTGCGCAGACTCACCCCACGTCTTCCTCCCTCCCCTCCACAGTGCTCTCTGGATATAGGTAACTACTACTCCAAAACTCAAGGTCAATGCCCACCAAACTCTTATAGTATTTTCTCTTGGTTATGGTAGTTCTGTATGGGAAGTTTGATTATCCTCATCTGTCAGGGGTGGTTTGAATGCTATTTTCCTGCTTCTTGCCAGGAGCTTGGACTGGATGGCCCACGAGGTCTCTTCCAACTCTATGATTCTATGATCTGTTTGTAAGTCTTTGACTGGTTCTTTGAATATTGCTGCCTTCTCTATTTAGTATATACATTACTTTGGGCGTTGAATAAATGCATCAATTGCATTTTATTGGATTTGTTTGTGTTTTGCAGGGGCAGTTTTAGGCACAGCACATCAGCTTCCAGTCTTGCTGAAAAGTTGGTTCTATGGATGACAAGTGTAGGTAAGGAGATTTTCTGTTTTTAAAGGCATTTTGCAATGTGCTCTGAAACAAATTGATCTGGATAGATTTACAGCTAGAAATGTGAATGCATGAAAACTGATGTTAGGCTGAAACTGAAGTTAGGCTGAAAGTAAATGTACCGTTGTTGTTTCTGGATGAATAGTTTTAGCAGGTTTGTAGTATGTGTTGTCGAAGGCTTTCATGGCTGGAATCCCTGGGTTGCTGTGAGTTTTCAGGGCTGTATGGCCATGTTAGTGTTTTAGTGTTCTGGTGTTTTTATTGTTTTGGTGTTGTTTTATTGATGTTATGCTTGTATGTTGTGAACCATTCTGAGCCTGTTGGAAAGGGCGGTATATACATTGAAATAATAAATAATAAATGTTCCAGGAGAGAATGCTTCTGGAACATGGCCATACAGCCTAGAAAATTCACAGCCACCCAGGTTTGTAGTGTTTTGGAAATCTGCCACATCCAATTTACCAGCGATAGTGAAATAGAAAAAAAAAGTATATAATCAAGATAAAAGATAATATTTCTGTTAAACAGGTCACAACCCCTTTAAAATCATCACCTATCTCTTGCTAAGATTCTGCTACTGGCTTCTAATCTTGTGTGGCAACACATCTTCACGTTTTTGCACTTGTGCATACAGGCAATAATGACTGTATGTAATATTCTCATACTTGTTTTCTGTTCAAATACTAGGATTCACTTTAAGAGACCTGGAATCCTTGCCTTTTGGAGTTGCTCTTCCTATTAGAGATGCAATATATCACTGCCGACAGCAACCTGCCTCTGACTGGCCGGAAGCTGTCTGTTTATTGATAGGCCGTCAGGATCTTTCCAAACAAGCTTGTGAGGGAAACTTGCCAAAGAGTAAAGTTGTAAGTATCAGAAGTGAAGATTCTTCCAACTGCTGTCGTTTTAGATTTTCTATAAGTGAGTGGATTTATAGTATTTAAATTAAAATTAGATAATAGTCCCAGTTTAACAAATGGTGCATTTTTACAAAGAGTAGGGCCAATATAATAATAATAATACACTTTATTTATATTCTGCTCTTCTCACCCCGAAGGGGACTCAGAGCGGATTACAGGTACACATACTTAGCAGACAATCCCTGCCTTTTCCGCATACACACATATAGACAGAGGCAAACTCTGGCCACCAGGGGGAGCTGACGCACTCCTAATCTCTCAGCGTTCCCAGCGTCTCTTGTTGTTCCTTCCGCATTCCTCAGCGTTCCTGGAGTTCTCTTTTAATGACCTCATTATTCAGTCAAAATTTGCCTCCCCACTTAATGTGGTACCTTTATCTCCTACTTGACAGATGCAACTGTCTTTCGGGCTGCAAAGGTCGACAGCAGGCTACACTTAAAGGTCGAGCACCCACCTCAACCCGGGCAGGCCTCGAACTCATGACCTACTGGTCAGAGAGATCTTATGCAGCTGACACTTAGCCAGCTGCGCCACATTCCCGGTGCTGATTGTATATTGCACTTCTGTATTTAGCAACTCACTGTATTTAGCAACTCATTCTCTCCCTCTCTCTTCCCATACCTCCAAAAGTCTGACACTCAGATGATCTCATCCGACACGCCCTCAACCTCAGAGACTGAAGAGGATGATGATGGAATGAATGATATGAACCAGGAAGTGATGTCGTTGATATGGAGTGAAGACTTGAGGTTGCAAGAGGTGCGCAGGCTTCTGCAAAGTACCCACCCGGTCCGTGTTAATGTAGTTCATATGCCAGAAGTCAGTGACCACGAATATATTGAAGAAAAAGAAAACCGGTAAACACTTAGCATTCCTACTTTAGTGCACTGGTCCTCAGACTTTGACTCCAAGTGAACCTAGCTGTGCTTTCCAGGCAGTGGAATGCCCTAAAGATACGATTAATACTGGGGTGGGCAGATGGCAACAAGATGAGAAAAGTATTTTACTGAAAATGTGTATTGAAATATATGTATATGAATGTACAATCAGTCCTCCACATTCACTGAGGTTAGGGGCACAGGACCACCATGAAAGTGTGAATTTAAAAAATGCTGTTTTTATAAACATGAGACAGTTATCTCAGAGTCCTTCAACACAAATCTATGATCTCCTCTTCTGGAAGCTGACTATAGAATTACAGAGTATCTACAAATTCCTATTGAAAACATTTTAATCAAATCCATGAATAATCACATTTGCAAAAGTCAAACCTGCAAATGTAGCGAGCTGAGGCTCTCTCTCTCTCTCTCTCTCTCTCTCTCTCTCTCTGTGTGTGTGTGTGTGTGTGTGTGTGTGTGTGTGTGTAACTATATATTTATATATATTTTAATGCCTTTGAATACCACTCGGAAATTGCAGTTAGTACAAAGTTCGGCAGCCAGATTACTAACTGGGGCGAGCTTTAGGGAGCATACCATGCCGCTCCTGAAGCAGTTCCAGTGGCTTCTGACAAGTTTCTGGACCCAGTTCAAAGTGCAGGTGATTACCTATACATGTGTTCCCAGATATAAACTTTCATTTATGCATTGTCAAGATCGCAATTAAGAATCACAATGTATACCTAATACTAGTTAACCCCCCTTTACAAAGTACAAATGTTAAAGGGAAGGCATTGAGTATAACAACATTATCTATATCAGGGCTGCCCAGGAAGTCGATCGCGATCGACCAGTTGATCCCGGGACCGAAGGAGGTCGATCCCAGCCGGATGGGGGACTTCTCAGAGGGGGCAGAGCCATGCCGTGCCAAGCCTCCCCGGCTTCGGCACTCCCAGCAGCTGCTCCAGGTTTGTGGAGGGCAGGGCCAAGCCAGTCTTGTGCTAGCTATGTCGCCACTGGCTTGGCATTGCTATCCTCAAGCCTAGAGAGCTGCAGGGAGCTCCAAAGCCAGATGGGAGGGGGCAGGGCTTGGCACGGCCTGGCTCCGCCCCCTGTGGCTTCTGCTCTACCAGCAGCTTCTCCAGGCTTGAGGATGGCAATGCCAAGCCAATCTTGTGCTAGCTATGTCACCACTGGCTTGGCATTGCCATCCCCAAGCCTGGAGAAGCTGCTGGGAGCTCCAAAGCCAGAGGGGAGGGGGCGGGGCTTGGTGCGGCCTGGCTCCGTCCCCTGTGGCCAAGCCCCTCCCCACCCCCTCCCCTCTCCAGCCTTGAGGAGGTAGGTAGATCTTTCTGACTTGATTTTAATATAAGTAGCTCGCATGCTGAAAAAGTGTGGGCATCCCTGATCTATATGATGTAATTAATTGTTCAAATGCTTATTAGTAATATATTTCTGATTTGTGTCCATATGTGTGCTTTAAAATAATGTTGTCTATATTCTTTCTCATTTCCATTCTTTCAACAGGCTGCTGCAGCTTTGCCAAAGGACAATGGCACTGCCTTTGGGAAGAGGAATGTTCACTTTGTTCTCTTATCACCCGGTTCCAACAGAGCCCTTGCCTATTCCCAAGCTGAACTTGACAGGTATGTTCGTTGAAGACCTGTATTTCTCACTTTTCAACTTTGACTGAATTGTATTTGATTATTTTACCATTCTGTGCAGGGCGAGCTCCTCCAAGAAATACTACCGTAGACCTCAACAGTGGCAACATAGACGTGCCTCCTAACATGGCTTGTTGGGCAAACTTTCACAATGGTGTGGCTGCCGGGCTGAAAATAGCACCAGCTTCCCAAATAGATTCAGCATGGATTGTCTACAACAAGCCCAAAAATGCAGAGCTGGCCAATGAATATGCAGGCTTTCTCATGGCCCTGGGTTTGAATGGCCACCTCACAAAGCTTGCAACACTTAATATGCATGACTATTTGACAAAGGTGAGGCATTTCTTCAAAAGTAAGAAAGAGGTGAATTTATTTATTTATTTATTTATTAGTCAATTTTATATTCCGCTCCTCCCAGCGATAAAACAATAAAAACACAGTCATAATCCATAGCCAACTGATTACAAGTCATCGGTCTTGGGTTCGAGTATTGGTGAGCCTCTTTGTTCGGATCAGCCGAAGGCTGTTCTAAAAAGGACAGTCTTACAGGCTCTTCGGAAAGGACCAAGTTCATGTATTGCCCGGACATGGTTGGGTAGCGAATTCCAGGACATGGGAGCCACAAATGAAAAGGCCCGTTGTCTTGTACTGGACAGGTGGCAGGAACGGGGTGATGGAACAACCAACAGGTTCTGCTCTTCCGAGCGCAGTGGTCTCGGGGGGAACGTACGGGGTAAGGCGGTCCCTTAGGTACTCAGGCCCTAGACCGTGCAAGGCCTTAAAGGTTAACACCAACACCTTGAAGGCAATCCGGTACTCGATAGGAAGCCAGTGCAGGTGCCGTAGAATAGGTGTAATATGCTCCCTCACTGGTGCTCCCACCAGCAAGCGAGCAGCGGCATTCTGCACCAGCTTGAGTTTCCGGATTGTCAACAGGGAAGGCCCACGAGAGGGCGTTACAGTAGTCCAGCCTCGAGATGACCGTCGCCTGGATCACCGTGGCCAGGTCGTCCCTGGACAGGTAGGGTGCCAGTCGCCTAGCCTGGCGAAGATGGTAAAACGCCGTTTTGCTGACCATGGCGACCTGAGTCTCCATGGTCAGCAAAGGGTCCAATTGGACACCTAAACTCTTTACGAGGGATGACGGGCTGAGCTGCTCGCCATCCAGGGTAGGCAACCGGCACTCATCCAGCCCAGGGCGACCGGGCCACAAGATTTCCGTCTTCGACGGATTCACCTTCAGCCGGCTGGCACGCAGCCAACCAGTCACGGCTTCAAGGCATAGATGGAAACAATCGGGTACGGTATCCTGCCTGCCGTCCATTCTCAGCAGTGTTCCCCTATTGAGTGTATTTTACCTATTCCACATTAAGGTAGTTATATGGAGATCATCATCTTCAAGGTGCAAGAACTCCACTGAAGACCAGTTATTATGTAGATCGGAGATGAGGAACTTTTAGCCCCTGTAAACCTTTCTAGAGTGGAAAGTTGTAAGAATTTTTGGCCTTAGAAGCTCCACAATCCTATCCGCATGGTTGTATTGCATAGGGCTGGCCAAAGTTACAGATTAAACATCTAGAAGTCCAATAAGTTATACATCAATTATGCACATTATTCCAACTGTGTGATACATTTCTTATCTGTTATTATTAATCACAGAGGTTGCCACAACTTTATGTTACCGCTGTGGTCAGTTGAGTTTTTACTTTCTCAAGATTGTGTATTGACTGGTTCAGGTTCAGACTTTGTATGTCACACTGAAGAAAATTATTTCTGTGGTGAATTTTCAGATATCAGTATATGCCAGTCTTGGATCTTTGGCTCAGTCGAACATTTCATACTAAACTCTGGGTTTGGTTAAGGATAGTTAGTTACACTGCCCAGATATAAAGCGAGTTGCAGTCCAACAACATCTGGAGAGCCACAGCTTCAGAAATAACCCCTTAAATTTCAGCCCTGTCAATTGAATTCAGTTAGGGATTAATTAACTACTATTCTGTCAGTTTCAGTCTGTCCATTAAAGGTTTCAACACATATCTTAAATTGCTAGCTCTGTCTGAAGTAAGTTAATTGCATCAGTTTTGTAGTTAAATCTTAGGTGGATCTGTGTTGATTCAGGTGAGCCACTGACCTTAGGGCAGTGATTCTCAACCTTCCAAATGCCGCGATCCCTTAAGACCAGGGCTGCCCAGGAAGTCGATCACGATCGACGAGTAGCTCGAGAGGCCATCTGAGGTAGATCGCAGCAGGATGGGGCGCTGTGCGCGCACCCCGCTCATGTGCATTTGCCGCCCCGTGTGCGCTTTTGCGGCCACCTTACGCCCACGCAGGGCTTTCTTCCGCCCGCGCGGAACTTCTTCTGCAAAGATCTACCTGGTGCGCGCGCTCCCACCGCCACCTTTCATCTGCGCAGGGCTTCTTCGGCCAATAAGGCTTTAGTGGGCAGGCCCTGGCGCTTGTCTCTTGACACGGTGTGATGATGTGACCGCCCATTGGTTGCTCGGGAAGCAAGGCGAAGGCACGCACAGGGATAGGATGCGAGGCTGCGGGAGGGAGGGAGTATGTGTGTGTGTGAGAGAGAGAAAGCCTCCCCGGAGAAGGATGGTCCCGCGGTGGGGCTGCAGCTGGCGAGCGCGCCTCGACGCCAGTGAGTGAAGCCTGGATGGGGCCCCGCCTCGCGCTCCTCCCTGTCTCTCTCACCTCGGCGGCACTGGGGCCCCGTCCAGGCTTCACTCACCAGTGTAGAGGGTGCACTAGTCAGCTGCAGCACGACCGCGGGGGCCATCCTCCTCCGGCGAGGCCTTCTCTCTCACACACACACACACTCCCTCCCTCCCACAGCCTCACATCCTATCCCTGCGCGCGCCTTCGCCTTGCTCCCGCCCCCTCCCCCAGGAGCAACCAATGGGTGGTCACGTCACCACACCGCGTCAAGAGATGAGCGCCAGGGCCTGCGCACTAAAGCCTCATTGGTCGAAGAAGCACCGCGCGGATGAAAGGTGACGGTGGGAGCGCGCGTGCATGTGCGCGCACCAGGTAGATCTTTGCAACTTGGTTGTTATAAAGGTAGCTCACATGCTGAAAAAGTGTGTGCACCCCTGCTTAAGACAGTTCCTCATGTTGTGGTGACCCCAATCATAAAATCATTTTTGTTGCTACTTCATAACTGTAATTTTGCTACTGTTATTGATTGTAATGTAAATTTGGCACAAATACCTGACACATCCACATTAGAATATTGGGGGAGGGGGTGATTTTGTTATTTGGGAGTTGTAGTTGCTGGGATTTATAGTTAACCTACAATCAAAGATCTCCCACCAACAATGGAATTGAACCAAAACTTAGCACACAGAATTCCCATGCCGAACAGAAAATTCTGGTAGGGTTTGGTGAGCATTGATCTTGAATTTTGGAGTTGTAGTTCACCTGCATACAGAGAGCAGTGTGGACTCAAACAATGATGGTTCTGGACCAAACTTGGCAATAATACTCAATATGCCCAAATGGAATACTGGTGGATTTTGGAGAAAATAGACCTTGGCATTTGGGAGTTGTAATTGCTGGAATTTGTAGTTCACCTATAATTAAAGAGCATTCTGAATCCCACCAGCAATAGAATCGGGCCAAACTTCCCACACAGAACCCCCATGACCAACAGAAAATACTGTTTTCTGGTGGTCTTTGGCAAACCATCTGACCCCCAGGTTGAGAAATGCTGGCTTAGGGGAATGTTCTTAAGAATGCAAATTAAAGCACCCAAACCACAGATTTAATTTAACTGTTGTCAAAAATGAATGTGTATTTTGAATATTGGTTTCCTTCCCAGTTGTGGTAGCTGTGATCAAGGCTTTTGTTTTCACGGCAGGGCCACGAGATGACCAGTATTGGGCTGATGCTTGGGGTTTCTGCTGCCAAGCTCGGCACAATGAATATGTCTGTCACTCGGCTGCTCAGCATCCACATACCTGCTCTTTTGCCTCCAACCTCTACTGAACTGGATGTTCCTCACAATGTGCAAGTGGCTGCTGTAATAGGGATAGGCTTGGTGTACCAAGGGACGGCTCACAGGCACACAGCTGAGGTTCTGCTGTCAGAAATAGGTAAAATGCTGGGAGAAGAAATAGGCTATAGTCTCGTTTGTGTTCAGTATAATGTACCCTTGTTGTGCATAGTTTCGTGGGTGGCACCTTAGAATATACAGCTGGCCAAGTTGCCTAAAGCTAGGCATCCTCTCTTTCTATTGATAATCCCATACAGCATCTGGTATCTCAAAAGCTTTCAATGTTCTGACATTAACTCTAGTCTTGTCCAACTCTGGGGGTTGGTGCTCCTCTCCATTTTTAAGCTGAAGAGCCGGTGTTGTCCGTAGACGCCTCCAATGTCATGTGGCCAGCATGACTGCATGGAGCGCCTTTACCTTCCTGCAGAAGCGGTACCTATTAATCTACTCACATTTGCATGTTTTTGAACTGCTAGGTTGGCAGAAGCTGGGGGCTCATCCCACTTCCCAGATTCGAACTGCCGACCTTTCGGTCAGCAAGTTCAGCAGCTCAGGGTTTAACCCACTGTGCCACTAGGGGGTCCATTTCAGTACTGAATGTGATGTATTTCTTCAACTTTAACATGTACTCCCACCTTGCAATATAAATGGGGTGCATGTTAGAATCACAGGTGCTTTTTATATGTAAATCTTTTCTTCACTCTTGATGTTAGTGAAATTAGTGTGCGTATTACAATTGATGACGTGTTAGAATCGGGGAAATACGTTAATTCAGATTTAGTTGAGGAAAATATAAGAAATGCTTGCTTTTGCAAAAGTCAACTTTGAGACTGATTTGTTTATTTATTTATTGGCTTGTTTGTTTCTTTATATGGATTCAGGCCGCCCTCCAGGTCCTGAGATGGAGTATTGCACTGACAGAGAATCCTATTCATTAGCTGCTGGCTTAGCTTTGGGAATGGTCTGTCTTGGGGTATGTACAGCTCCCTCTCACTACTATTTGTGCAATATTCAAATGGATTACTGGATTTCTGCTCAAAAAGCGAAACCAGTATGTTTGCTGAACAAATTGCATGTTTCAGCCTCCCTAGCAGAGGAAGGCTGGCTGTAACCCATGTCTAATTGTACAGCATAAATTGAACAGTTTCATCTTTTGATTTTGATTCCCTTCTTAGCATGGCAGCAACTTGATTGGCATGTCAGATCTCAATGTTCCTGAGCAACTTTACCAGTACATGGTTGGTGGCCACCGGCGTTTTCAGACTGGAATGCACCGTGAAAAACACAAGTCTCCGAGTTACCAAATTAAGGTAGTAGTTTTAAGGTCCTTGTTTTTTAACGTTTGTCATCTCTTGCACTAGATCTTTCCTTAGCTTCTTCAATACACTCTGTATCAGGATAAAGAAATCTGAGGTGCTCCAGATTTTTTGGACTTTAACTCCCACAGTTTCTTAGCCATATGGAGTGAATCACCGGGAATGTGGCGCAGCTGGCTAAGTGTCAGTTGCATAAGATCTCTCTGACCAGTAGGTCATGAGTTCGAGACCTGTCTGGGTCGAGGTGGGTCCTCGACTTTTAAGTGTAGCCTGCTGTCGACCTTTGCAGCCCAAAAGACAGTTGCTTCTGTCAAGTAGGTGATAAAGGTACCACATTAAGTGGGGAGGCAAATTTTGACTGAATTATGAGGCCATTAAAGAACTCCAGGAACGCTGTAGGAATGCGGAAAACCAACAAGGGATGCTGGAAACGCTGAGAGATGAGGAGTGTGTCAGCTCCCCCTGGTGGCCAGAGTTTGCCTCTGTTCGTTTATATGTGTGTTTGTGAAACAGCAGGAATTGTCTGCTAAAGTATGTGTATCTGTAATCTGCTCTGAGTCCCCTTCGGGGCGAGAAGAGCGGAATATTAAATAAATAAATAAATAAATAATCTGATGAGACCGAAAACATCGGAGTTGAGTGGAACCAAAGGTTCCTCATACATTGGTCTGTAATTGTTGTTTCGGGTGAATTTCTTTTGGGAAATGGGACCCGTCCTACCACAGAGCTATGGCCCCAAGTTAGGAGAAGGAGAATTATTTGGTGCTTGTCCCTTACATTTGCAGTGTTGGCTTTAGCCTATAAAGCCTGAAATGGTTCCGGCCCAGCTTGCCTGTCTGAATGTATCTCCTTCTATGATCCCCCATGGAGGTTAAGAGCTTCTGCGGGAGATCTTGCTCTCGGTCCCACCTCCTTCACAGGCTCGATCGGTGGGGATGAGAGACAAGACCTTCTCAGTGGTGGCGCCTCGGTTATGGAACCCACTCAGTCAAACCAGAGCAGCCCCCTCACTGCTGACCTTCGGAAAGAAAGTAAAAACCTGGTTATGGGACCAAAGTTTTTGCTAGCAAGTTAGTGCAATATGAGTCTATGAAATTCTGAAATGACTAACGGAATGGCCTTGGATTTGGCTCTGGATGACATGATTTTAATAATTGTTTAAATATTGCTGTTGATTTTTGGTTTTAATGTATGTGTCTATTTTTTACTGTATGTACGTATGTGCATGGCATCAAATTGCTGCCCTTTTGTAAGGCCACTCTGAGTCCCCCTTTTGGGGTGAGAAGGGTGAGATATAAATGTAGCAAACAAATAAATGAATAAATCATATGTTTCACAAGGAATACATGTAATTAATTAACTTGCACAAGTGTATTTGTGAGTGTTTTCAAGTTGCACATACCACACATTTTATCTCCAGAGAATGCAGATCACTCTCATTGGACCTCTCGGGCATTGCTTCTAACCCAGTGGTTCTCAACCTGCGGCTCCCCAGGTGTTTTGGACTACAACTCCCAGAAATCCCAGCTGATAACAGTTTACCAGCTGTTAGGATTTCTAGAAGTTGAAGGCCAAAACATCTGGGGTCCCACAAATTGAGAACTACTGTTCTAACCAATGTTACTAGCTAGACCAATTTAAATTTTGTTTAAATTTAAGTGTTTAAGGCAGTGATTCCCAACCTGTGGGTCCCCAGGAGTTTTGGCCTACAACTCCCAGAAATTCCAGCCAGTTTACCAGCTATTAAGATTTCTGGTAGTTGAAGGCCAAAACATCTGGGGACCCACAGGTTGAAAACCACTAGTTTAAAGAATAAGCTATTATGAATATCGAAACAGTCTGAGTAAGGGATATGAGCAAGGATAATGGAAGAATGGTACTGTGCACTTTATATGTTTTTAACTCTGTAATTAATCTGTGTATTTATTTGCTTAACTGTTATCATTGTTTAATTGATGCAATATATTTTTATGACTGTGTTTTATGCGGCATTAAATTTTGCCGGAGCTGTTAGCCGCCTTGAGTCCCCCAATGGGGCGAGAAAGGTGAGGTATAAATAAAGCAAATAAGCAAATAAATAAATAATAATAAATTTAGAGAATAACAGTTTTATGCATCTTCAGAATATTTGCGCAACATGGCATGCAAAGCAAAATTGCTTTCTGTAAGCTGTAGATAAGACTAGAATACTTTTAAAACACTTTTTATGAACACAAACCCTTTGAATCCCATGTTTGCCATCTGTTCACATTTTTAAGCCTGCAAATTCATTTTGTAAAGATCTACAACTTTTCATATTCAGTTTTTCATGTATATTTGTTTGTACACAAGCTCGTTTCCTTGGATTTTTTTTAATGCATCACTTTTTGTAATAACCATATTGCCAGATTCAGGTAAGTCAAATGTGAGACATAATTGCATTCTAGCTTCCATACCAGTTTGGGAATTATGAATTCATGTCTATTAAAAACAAATCAAATGGTTTCCTCTCTCTTTTCTTGCTGTATTTGGTACCTGATCACTACTGAAATGTGAGTATGGTAAATTAACCTGAATTAAACCATACTTTTTATCTTGACAGGAAGGAGATACTATAAATGTGGATGTGACCTGCCCAGGTGCAACTCTGGCACTAGCAATGATCTATCTTAAGACTAACAACAGGTATTGGGTTTAAAATTTTGCATGTGTGTAAGGCACAATGTATTTAAAAACAAAGGCGAGAAACATTCCCCAGTCCACCTTCCTACACTTATTTGCCTTGAAGTGTGTAGGTAACAGTATCAGGAACAGTTGTATACCTTAAGTTCAGTATGCCCTCCACATTTGCCTGGGTTAGGAGGGCAGAACCCTAGTGAAAATGCAGTAGCTCAGTGGAGCTTAGAAAGGTAATCTTGAAAAAGCAAGAAGCTTTTCAATAAGTGTTCTGCTGAAGCCTTTCTGCATGCTCCATTTGCCAAGGCTTTTCAGTTTTATAACCTTTTGTTAGAGCCGTGGTGGCACAGTGTGGATAAACTGCTAAGCTGCAGAACTTGCTGATCGAAAGGTCAACAGTTTGAATCCACGGATGGGGTGAGCTTCCGCTGTTAGCCCCAACTTCTGCCAACCTAGCAGTTTGAGAACATGCAAATGCGAGTCGATCAATAGGTATTGCTTTGGTGGGAAGATAATGGTGCACCATTCAGTCATGCTGGCCACATGATCTTGGAGGAACGCTGTCTCTTCGGCTTAGAAATGGAGATGACAATCACCCCCCAGAGTCAGACACAACTAGACTTAATGTCAAGGGGAAACCTTTACCTTTATCTTTATAACTTTTTGTTATTGTTGTTGTTTTTGGCATCAGGTCTATAGCTGATTGGCTTCGTGCTCCAGATACTATGTATTTGCTGGACTTTGTGAAACCAGAATTTCTTTTATTAAGGGTACGTTTGCATTTTAGTTTTGCTTTTCCGTTGCAATGCAGACTTCTCCAAATTGTGTGGCTTTATGCAGGGTTGTATCAGAGCTATTGATATAATTCTTATGAATTACCTGTCTGTGTCTGAGAACGAATGCTTCCTCTGATGTACATTTGTTTAAACTGTTAGCTTTAAAACCAAATACACTTCCTTTTTGTCTAAGCTTGGGGTTGCTTTGCATAATACAGGGTTAGTTGTTCCCATGAGATGCAAAATATGCAAGAAGGACTCACATGTGTGCAGTAATCACTTGGCTATTTATATCCAATTCTTATTTAACCACAGGCCCGGATTAAGCCCTTTTGGCGCCCTAGGCCAAAGGCTCCACCTCAGCGGCTCCGCCTCTTCCTCCTCGCGGCTCCGCCTCTTCCTCGCCGGTGCAAGGAGGAGGAGGAAGGGCGGAGCCGCCGTGCATTCCAGCGGCCCCAAGGGCGGGGTTTCCCTCCGGGGCTCCACCCCTTCCTCCTCGCGCCGGCCTGAGAAAAAAAGGGTGATCTTCGGTCACTTCTGCGCCTGCTTGCGGGGCGCCATAGACTCTCAGAGGCAGCGGAACGGCCTCTGAGAGTCTATGGCGCCCCGCGCGCAGGCGCAGAAGCGGCAGAAAATCACCCTTTTTTTCTCAGGCCGGCGTGGTGGCTCCCCGCGGCTCCTCCCTCCTTCCTAAAGCCACCACGCCTGAGGAAAATCTTCGGTCGCTTCTGCGCCTGCGCGGGGGGTGCCATAGACTCAGAAGCAGTGGAACGGCCTCTGAGAGTCTATGGCGCCCTGCGCGCTGACGTAGAAGCGGCCAAAGATTGACTTTTTTAAAAAATAACTTTGTTTGGGGGGTCTGAATCTGGCACCCCCCTATGGCTGCGCCCCTAGGCTGTGGCCTAGTGTGGCCTTATGGATAATCCGGGCCTGTTTAACCAGTACATTACCTTGCTTGCCATATAAGAAATTGTCCTTTGGTAATTGACAGCAGCATAAAGGAAACCTAATAAAATTGAAAGCAGCCCAGGAAGTCTTTCTTAAAATACAATATCATCTGTGGTCAAATATATATTCAGAGTCTAACATGATAACAGTTTAAAACCATGTTTCTCTACCTTTGGTCTTCCAGGTATTTGGAACTTCAACTCCCAGAAGCCCCTAACTTCACGAATTCTGGGAATTGAAGTCCAAGCAACTGGAGGACAAAATCTTGGGAATTGCTGGTTGAGATTATCCTTCCATTTGCTACTCTCCAGTTGTGCTGGATTACATCTTTTATTCATCCATAACCAGCCTGGCCAACAATTGGGATTATAATACAACACATCTGGAAGGCACCTAGTTAGGAAGGCTGTTTAAACCTTTTACACATTTAGCTTGGATATTGTTCTGATTCATGCTGGCAGTGACAGAGGCTCTGCAGCATCTGTTTTATGACATTACATCTTAGAAATATATATCCTTATATAGTATATGGATAGTTTTCAGTACTTCCAAAATAATTCCTGCTTAACTGAAGGCAGATAGGGACACCTAAATCAATTTTGGAAAGAAGCTCTAATTATAGTATATCCCTTTAAGACAGGCAAGTGAAATTCTGCTTTATGGCATTAGCTGAGCCAGTGCTGATTCTGTAGCACAGGAGGGGCAACCATAGTGGTGACAGGGGACCTTTCACCTTCAGAGTGGGCTGCACTAAAATTGGCCAGAATTCACAATCAGAAGTCACGTCTGGTTGAGGCTTCTAGGTTTGGTGACAGTTCTAAAGAGCTGGGCGTTTAAAGGAAACCTGCCACTTCTGTGGCTATTTGAAGGCAAAAGGTGCCTCAAACTCTTTGAAATAATGGGTTTAGGGCAGGGGTGCTCACACTTTTTCAGCATGCGAGCTACTTATATTAAAACCAAGTCAGAAAGATCTACCTACCTTGTCAAGGCTGGAGAGGGGAGGGAGAGGGGGTGGAGCCAGACCACGGAGCCCCACCCCCTCCCCTCTGGCCAGCAGCTCCAGGCTTGGGGTGGAGTGGTGGCATAGCTAGCGCAAGGCTGGCTTAGCACTGCCATCATCGCCTGGAGAAGCCCCACCCCAGGCCCCGCCCCTCCCCTCTGGCTTTGGAGCTCCCAGCAGCTTCTCCAGGCTTCAGAATGGCAGTGCCAAGCCAGTGGTGGTATAGCTAGCACAAGGCTGGCTTGGCCCTGCCCTCCTCAAACCTGGAGCAGCTGCTGGGAGTGCCGAACCCTGGGGAGGGGGAGGGGCTTGGCATGGCCTGGCGCCGCCCTCCTCTGAGAAGCACCCCATCCGGCTGGGATCGACCTCCTTCGGTCCCGGGATCGACTGGTCGATCGCAATCAACTTCCTGGGCAGCCCTGGTTTAGGGGATTTTGGGGAGGGTTGAAAAAAGTTGGATACCATTCACTAATCAGGGGATGCAGAATTTCACTTCTCTCATCATACAGCATGAGAGGAGCTGCGGTGGAGCAGTGGGTTAAACCCTTGTGCCAGCTGAACTGCTGACCTGAAGGTCAGTGATTCAAATCCGCAAGATTGAGCTCCCATCTGTCAGCCCCAGCTTCCAATGCAGGGATATGAGAGGTCTCCCAAAGGATGGTAACACATCCGGGCATCCCCATGGTAATGTCTCTGCAGATAGTCAATTGTCTTGCACAAGAAGCAACTTGCAGTTATCTCAAGTTGCTTCTGACATGATAAAAAAGTGATAAAAAAGTAGGACAGCAGGAGTTCAAGTGAGCTCATTTACAGTGAGAATTTTGCAAACTGGAACATGAGTGTTGCATTGAAAGAGGGTTTAAATTCCGGATATATTTAAGATCTTGAGGGCACCTTTACGGTCTAAATTTAAAGTGTCCTTAAGGCATGTCTAACTCTCCAGACTCAGATTATCTTGATTTCATGATAATTCTTAACATTTGCTGTTCAGCTGTGCTTTTAGTCATCAATTATTCTTTCTTCTATTCTGATTGTCCCTTTGTTTGTCTAAAGACCCTGGCTCGCTGTTTGATTTTGTGGAATGATATCTTGCCCAGTTCTAAGTGGATTGACAGCAATGTGCCACAAGTAAGTCATATATATCTAACATTTCTGTCCTAGTAATCCAGAGGATTTAAAAAAATATTTTTGTCATTATGGAAAACCTTTCTATACCAGTTCATTAGCTGAATGTTCCCTTGTATATCTGCCACAGAACCCCATTTAGATATCTTAATCTGACAATATTCAAAATTGCATATTGACATCTTTAAAACTATGGAAAACTTTGCAGAATCAGGTGTTAGCATTTGTTTCCATTGTGTTTCTCACAGATTGTCAGGGAGAATAGTGTATCCCTTCATGCAACTGAGATGCCGTCATCAGAAGATTTGAATTTGGAGACACTGGCGTAAGTCACCAAATGGGATTCCTACTTGCCTTTCCTCAGACAATTGTAATCAAAGCATAGCTTGGACAATCTATATATATATAAATGCCCTGTCCGTAATGAGGCTGAAGTAAACAAAAGAACCACTGAATGGAATTACACCAAATTTGGCAGAAAAACCTCTCACAACGCATGGTGTGACCAACAAAACTTTTTAAAAAAACTAAAAATAGCTTACAAATCCTAAATCCTAAAAAAGGAGAAGATGCCATTAAGGCCATTGCCTTTCCATTCTCAGCCACTTCAGAATGTTAGAATGCTGAAGTGGACCAATCAGAACCCAAATGCAAATAACACCACAGTGGCAACCAATCACCATTTCTGATAGCCTCAGGCCCTTGCCTTTCCCCTCTCAGCAACTTCAGAGTCTTAGAATGTTGAAGCTGGCCAATCAGAAGCCAAATGCAAATAATACCACAGTTGAAACCAATAACTTTCTGCTGAATCTGTAAGGTTCTCATTGTTTTGGTTATTGCAGTCCCATTAACTAGCTGTAGATGAGGCATGTCTATCTAGGCTGCTTATAGTTCAGAGTTCTGTGTTGATCACATTGATACAAATAAACTGTCATACCCTGACAAAGTACAGCAATCCATACAATAGATGATGGTCCGTAATGGCATGGTGGTATGATATTTGTTTCCAGAGATCACAATTCTGCTTTCACTGATATCAATATTGGAATGTGTAAATCAGGATATACCTGGTACTTTCATAGATGAAATTCAGTTCATAACCAGAATGGAAGATTATTCACATTTCCAAGTCAAAGAACCTCAGACTTCTGAGAACCAAAGATCTCTACCTCACTCAATATCATGGTTGTTAAGTTGGCCAATGAATGAGAGGTGCTATAGGCCATGGCTTCTTAAATTTTTCCACTTGAGATTCCTTTCAGCATGATAAATTTTTGTTTAATGTTGTTTATTGCACATAATGTCTAAAACAGCCATTAGAAGATGCTCAGAAACCTCTTACTGTTGCCAAGTTCTGGGACCATAGTATTAAATTCTCCTGTTTTCCCTAAAGTAAGACATACCCATAAAATAAGCCATAGAAGGATTTCTACGTATTTGCGCAATATAAGCCATACCGCAAAAATAAGACATAGTGATAGTGTACAAGGCTGTGCAGTGTACAAGGTCAGCTCCCCCTGGTTGTTCTGTGCAAGCTGTAAGCTGAGGCATAGAGGGAGACATAGAAAGTGAAAATAAAAATCTCCTCAGTGAAGTGAGGAGCAGGATACTCTGTTTTAGGTAGTGTTCCCAGGGGGAAGAAGTAAAGTTGTGGCTGCCATTTTACTCAAAACTATGGGTCTCTCTCCCCCAGTACCAACCAGCAAGAGTCTGTGGGTCTCTCTCACCCCACACAAACACCAGGGGATAGGGGTAAAGCTTCAACAAGCAGTCTGCTACTGAGCCCAGAGAGATCATCCCATAAATGCATATTGTTGTACGATACTTAATAAAAAGTAGACATCCCCTGAAAATAAGCCATAGTATATCTTCTTGAGAAAAAATAAATATAAGTCAGTGTCTTATTTTCGGTGGGGGAGGTACTAAGGGTATCTCATTTGGGGTTGGGACACAGAGTTTCAGAAGCAGTTCTCTAGGCTATATTTCAGATGAGAGAATTGGCAAGACCACCTCTCCGCATCCCTTACCTAAGGAAACCTTTGAAATTAATGGTGTTGCTGTAAACCAGGGCTGCCCAGGAAGTCGATCGCGATCGACTGGTCGATCCCAGTACCGAAGGAGGTCGATCCCAGCTGGATGGGGTGCTTCTCAGAGTGGGCGGAGCCATGCCGCACCAAGCCCCGCCCCCTCCCCCCCGGCTTCAGCGCTACCACAGCTTCTCCAGGCTTGAGGAGGTTAGTGCCAAGTCAGTGGTGGCTATCTATGCCACCACTGACTTGGCACTACCCTCCCCTAGCCTGGAGAAGCTGTGGTAGCGCTAAAGCCAGATGGGAGGGGCTTAAACCAGGCCGCGGCAAGCCCCTCCTCCCTAGCTTCAGCGCTATCACAGCTTCTCCAGGCTTGAGGAGGCAGTGCGAAGCCAGTAGTGTCTATCTATGCCACCACTGGCTTGGCATTACCCTCCTCTAGCCTGGAGAAGCTGTGGTAGCGCTAAAGCCAGAGGGGGGAGGGGGCAGGGCCATGTCACGCCAAGCCCCACCCCCTCCCCCAGATACAGCTCTACCACAGCTTCTTCAGCCTTGAGGAGGGTAGTGCCAAGCCAGTAGTGGCTACTAGCTATGCAACCACTGGCTTGGCACTACCCTCCTCAAGCCTGGAGAAACTGTGGTAGAGCTAAAGCCAGAGGGGGGGGGGGCAGAGCCAGGCCGGGCCAAGCCCCACCCCCTTCCCTGCTCCGCCCTGCTTCTCTTTCGGTAGACCTTTCTTTCGGTAGAGTGATACCTCGGAGTTGGTTGAGGTAGGCAGGATTTCCCTGGGTACTGGTTGTGGGGGGTCGGGAGCAGGTCAGGGTTTTGCCCTCCCTTCTGCTCGAGATCCCCGTGTACAACTGGTGGGCCACTGTGTGACACAGAATGCTGGACTAGATGGGCTGAGGTCCGATTCAGCATGGCTCTTCTTATGATCTTATGTTCTGACTTGGTTTTATTATAAGTAGCTCGCATGCTGAAAAAATGTGGGCACCCCTGCTGTAAACTGACAGTAACTTGAAGGCATACACATACGGAGCAAGTCTACATTTGTAGGGAAGGTAGTGGAAGGTTTTGTAATGATTTGACATTGTTAATTTAAAAATCTTTTATGTCAAAATTCTTTTTAGGCAGGCTCATGTCTACATCATTGCTGGGGCCTGTTTGGCTTTGGGTTTTCGATTTGCTGGTTCAGAAAATCTGGCTGCTTTTAATTGCTTGGTAAGTGGGTTGCTAACTAATAGTTACTGTAGTTTCCCTTTCATTTCTTATTGGGTTGATGTGTTAATTGCTTTTGGCCTAGAGCCAGTCTTTTATTGGCAAGAAATTGCTTAATTGAGGAATAATAAATTAAACATGATTACTAGACTGCCACTTCTTCCTTTCTCTTGAGGCCAGAGTATATCAATGATGGGGCTAGCTTCTTACATCATTAAGTAAGCAGCCAAAGGACTGGATGGACTTTTTGTCTTCATCCTTTCCCTGCAAGTAAGCTCTTTTCAACTTTCTCCTTCTGAACAAGGAAACATGGACTAGGAAGGGAATCTCCACTATCTCCAATAATTGATTAGAAATGGAGAATCCCAGGGCAAGGTTTGGAGAGAGAGGAAGGTTTTCCCACATACTTCTGAAGGCTGGATGGAGAGTCTCCGAGATGCCTTTTTACAGGCTTAGTTAATTACTTGGCTACACAGCCCTTATTGCCACCTGCACTGGATTATAGGTCTTTAATTATCAATGGGTAAGGAAGCCCCCGGTTGTGCAGTGGGTTAAACCACTGAGCTGCTAAACTTGTTGACCGAAACTTGTTGACCGAATCCGGGAAGCGACATGAGCTTCTGCTGTCAGCCCCAGCTTCTGTCAACCTAACAGTTTGAAAACATGCAAATGTGAGTAAATCAATAGGTACTGCTCTGGCGGGAAGGTAATTGCGCTCCATGCAGTCATGCCGACCACATCATCTTGAAGGTGTCTATGGACAACGCAGGCTCTTTGGCTTAGAAATGGAGATGACACAAAACAAAAGGCAAACCACTATAATAGTATTATAATTCCAGTCTTTCGGAGAGAAATAATATAACAATATGTACTAAACTTATATATGACAGAAGTTATACAATCACAGTTCCTGCCCAGTATAAGGGTTGAAGTTCTTGTATCTATAATATCATAAAGTCAATGTCTTTGGTTTATAGCTCACACCAAGTAGAACAGTCGTAGATGTATCAAAGTAGGCAGTAACCACATGAAACAATCTTTGCTACCCAATGTAGCTAATCCTTAGTTTTCAGTCATATAAATTCACAAAATGACAATAATCTTTGCTACTCAATGTAGCTAATCCACAGATTTTAATCCAAGTTGAAATAATGCGGAGGTTATGTAGTCCACACGTGTAGTCAGGCCGACGAGGGTGTCTATACCTTAGGACCCTACTCCCATTTCAACCCTACATGGGTCTTTATCAAGGCCGTTCGACGTTCGTGTGAGTCCTCCCAAGTCTTGGATAACTCAGGTAGTACATATGTGGTACATCAAATATCTGTATACAATTAAAATTAAATATTATAGTATCGCATTGGAGATGAGCACCAACCCCCAGAGTCAGACACGAAAACCTTTACCTTTATAGGGAAGGGCATGCTAGCTGTAGCAGTGAAACATATTAATTTTATTATTCATGTGTATTAGACCTCTCTTTAAAAATTCTTAGGCATTATACAATCACTTGTAAAGAAAACAATAAAGCAATATATTCAATTAGTTATTCAACAATTGACACAAAAAATACAAGATAAATTATGAAATTATAATTTAGCCGGCTAATGCAAGTGTTAAAACTGTTAGTGTATTACAGTCATATGAAACATATGACTGGTATGGTAATACAGCAAAAGGTTTTCATTATTTCAGACCCTAGGTCTGCTCTAGAGTTGTGTTTTCATTATCCTAATGTGTTCATTTTGATTTTCTTTCCAGTTCGCCTTTGCAAAAGATTTCATGAAGTGTTTATCTTCAGCTACAGCTTCCATTGTAAGTTTATCCAGAATTTACATTAGTAAAAGTGAAACTTCACAGAGTTTATCATACAGTTCCAGTTTACTGGGCTATCACTCCAACCAAACAGAAAAGACTAGCTACTCTGAAAGCACAATAAACACAAGGAAAAACAAAGAACATGCATTCACTGGTACAGGTGGTAATATACATGTACCACACAACACACAAAACCCACGAAAGGTAATAGAATGAATCAAATAATATTAGAAATATGCAAAATATCTGTATTGTTCATTATATAAGCATTCTCAATGAAGACATACGTTACCCAAATGGGTGCAACATTCAATTCCCACGCAGGGGTGATAGATCAGCAATTAAATCGTTCACAAAATAAATCCATAGTTGGCCTCAATGGGCTGATTAGACTCACAACGGTGAGTATTTGTAAAGTTCCAAATGAACCCCCGATGGGGAATGACAAATAATAAAGGCGTCCAATGCCAATAACACGGATTATCCAAGGCGTCGCAATAGGAATGCAAGGAAAATCAAAATAAATCTTCCTGGTCAAAAAGACCCATGTAGGACGCGGAAGAGTAAGATGAAACTCTTCCCAACGAATAACAGGCCGACGGAGTAGCAATGCTGGATGGAGAGGCCTTAAAATCTGTTTCACCGTACAATTCAGTTTTCTCAAGGCGAATCAACAAGAGCGTCCATTATCTGATAATGATTTTGTGGTACACTCCCATGGACATAGACCTCCCATTAGGAGTATTATGAGTCCAGGTTCTAAACCTTGCAGTCATTGCTCAGTGTGCAATAATATTTCACAAGAAAAAGAGATTTACAGTATATCCAAAAACAGAACTTTCAATATCAGGGATTATGGGACATGCGCTTCGAAATCCGTCATTTACGGGATTTCCTGTGATTGTTCTCTTGTTTACGTGGGGATGACCTCAAGGGAGGTCCGCACCCGTTTTATTGAACATAGAAGAAAATTGAACAAATTATCTGAAGATTCGGCCTTTTATAAACACTGCAAAGAGAAAAAACACACTGCAGCCTCTTTAACATTGAGGATCCTTGAACAAGTTAAACCCTTACCTCATCAGAATTCGAATGATTGTTTACGCTCAGCTGAAATTAAATGGACACTCCTTCTCGATTCAGAGTGGCCTAACGGGTTGAATGACGTCATCTCTCGCAGCTCATTAATTTGAACCCTTTCTAATGATATATATATCCCCCCTGTTACTCCAGTCTCCTACCTTTGGGTCACCCTAATGATTGCTATAAGCCTGGGTTATGATGTATTACTACTTGGTATGTATACCTTATATTGCCAAACATTATTGTATTATTATTTGGGGCATTACCCTTTTTTCATGATGATGTTAAATTCAGATAATGGACGCTCTTGTTGATTCGCCTTGAGAAAACCGAATTGTACGGTGAAACGGATTTTAAGGCCTCTCCATCCAGCATTGCTACTCCGTCGGCCTGTTATTCGTTGGGAAGAGTTTCATCTTACTCTTCCGCGTCCTACATGGGTCTTTTGACCAGGAAGATTTATTTTGATTTTCCTTGCATTCCTATTGCGACGCCTTGATAATCCGTGTTATTGGCATTGACGCCTTTATTATTTGTCATTCCCCATCGGGGTTCATTTGAACTTTACAAATACTCACCGTTGTGAGTCTAATCAGCCCATTGAGGCCAACTATGGATTTATTTTGTGAACGATTTAATTGCTGATCTATCACCCCTGCGTGGGAATTGAATGTTGCACCCATTTGGGTAACGTATGTCTTTATTGAGAATGCTTATGTAATGAACAATACAGATATTTTGCATATTTCTAATATTATTTGATTCATTCTATTACCTTTCGTGGGTTTTGTGTGTTGTGGCTTTGAAGCCCCAGAGCACTGTTATTTACTTACAAATATACATGTATCAACATGAAATAATTATATTCAAATAAACAAAAAGACCTCCCAAAGAGATATAATTAAACTCTATGATATATATTTGCAAAGGTACAGGTACATAAACATATGAGAAGCATCAAGAACAATATTCATGGACAAACACTCATAGTACACTCACACTGTTTTTAACCTATGTGAATGTATTTGATATATTTTAATGCTAATTATATTTTAATGTATTTTAATGTTAACTGTATTTAATGTATTTTAAATTTTTGACTGTTGTGGTTTCTATTATATGTTTACTGTGTTTTGGGCATTGAATTGTTGCCATTGTGAGGCCGCTCTGAGTCCCCCCTCGGGGGTTGAGAAGATGCGGGGTAGAAATGGTGGAAATAAATAAATAAATAGTAGATGTTCAAATATATAAAGCAATGTAGCATGTACCAATGGATTGGTCAAATCTCTGATCCATTATAAATGGTATATACATCGGAAAAATACCGGAATATAAAGTCCGATATGCTCCCAATGTGTCCGTGGATGCTCCGTGGGTTAGATAAGAAGGGCTTCCTGGATGCTTCTGGGTGAAAATAAATAAAGTTCCAAGTCTCCTTCGTGCCACATCAACAGGTAAAACCCCAAACCCCACAACATATTAAAATACATTGTGGGCAATCTTCGGCCCTTCAGGTGTTTTGGACTTCAACTCCTACAATTCCTAACAGCCAAAACACCTGGAGAGCCAAAGTTTGCACGTGACTGTTGAAAACCTGCCTACCCAAGACACTTTCTCAACAAGGCTTTTGGGGACCTTTGCACTGTTACAGTCAATTGCTTGAAACAATCCCAAGAATTGATATCTTTCCTATGCATCTTTATTCAGGCTGGTCACTATAACTTGGAGACGTGTCTGAGTGTGGTGTTGCTCTCCCTCTCAATGGTGATGGCTGGATCTGGAAACTTGAAAGTCCTCCAGCTCTGCCGCTTTATGCACAAGAAGACTGGAGGAGAGATGAACTACGGATTCCACATGGCACATCATATGGCTCTTGGGCTCCTCTTTTTGGGAGGGGGAAGGTAATTCATTTATTTCCCCAAAAATAACTTTTGAAGTAGAACAGACAACAAAACCTTACCAACTATCAAAACTATCAAGGAATCATTGCATTTGTTCAGTCAGGGTCCAACCACTGAAATGCATATGTTTCAAGTAATGCAGTATATATTGCTGGGCATATATAGTGTCAGAAATATTAAAAATTAACTAGGTATTTTTAATTACAAAAATGTGAGTCAAGCATTGAAAGGGTTAAATGAAAGCAATGACTCAGCAAAAGCTGTAGTTCTATATAAGCAGGTGTGCCTATAGCTTAGTAGCTGTCAGTCTGAGGCAGGGGTCAGGAACTTATGGCTCGGAAGCCAGATGTGGCTCTTTTCACGATTGCATCTGGCTCACCAGAGCAGCCCAGGCCTTGGTTTTCTAGCATGCAACGGGGAGGAGGGATGCAAATGTGCCGCGACTGCCGCTTCCGCGCCACCATCGCGGCCTCTTCCACATCCGCTGCTGCTCGCGGGGACCTGCGCCCTCTTCACCGGGGATGGCGGAGCCCGGTGGCAGCGCCTCGTCCTCTTCTTCCTCTTCGTTCTCTGTCACAGGCCTTGGAGGAGGCGGCAGAGGCAGGCCTGGCCCTGGCACCGCTGGCCCAGTCTCGCTGCCCTCGGGGTATGCCCAGCTCATCGCCCTCACCGTCGGGCAGCTCAAGAGCCACTGCCTCTTCGACGCCTCGGCCCCGTGCCCTCCTCCCCCTTCCTTCCTTCCTCTTCCTTTCTTTTTCCCTATCTTTTTTCATTCTTTTTCCTCCCTCTCTCTCTACCTTCTTTCCTCCCTCCCTCTTCGTTCCTTCCTTCCTCTTCTATTCTTTCCTTCTCTCCTTCCTTTTCCCTCCCTCTCTCCACTTCATTCTTTCCTCCATTCTCCCTCTTCCTTCCTTCATCTTCCTTTCTTTCTCCCCTTCACCCTTTCCTTCTCCTTCACTCCTTCCTTTTTCCTCCATTCTCACTCTTCCTTCCTTCCTCTTTATTCCTTTCTCCCTTTCACCCTTTCCTTCTCTCCTTCCTTTTCCCTCCTTCTCTCCCCTTCCTTCTTTCCTCCTTTCTGCCTCCCCCTTCCTTCCCTTTTTCCTTCCTCTTCTATTCTTTTCCCCAATTCTTCCTTTCCTTCTCCTTTCTTTCTTTTCACTTCCCTCTCTCCCCCTTCTTTCTTTTCATCTTTTCCCTTCATTATTTTACGTTTTCCTCACTCCCTTTCCTTTCTTTTCCCCACCCTTTCCTTTCCTCCCTTCCCATTTCCTTCTTTCTTTTCCCCTCCTTGTCTCTCTTGCTTTGCTTTTCTTCCTTTTCCATAGTTTGTTCTTCTTTTCTTTCTTCCTCTCCCCCTCCCTCCTTTATTTCCTCTGTCTTTCTTTCTTTCTTTCCCCCTTCCTTCCATCTTCTCTTCCTTCCCAGAGTCCTGAGCATGCCTTTTGCAGAGCCAGGTCTGAAGTGTCTCCTCATTCTGCCGGGGGAATCCTTTTCTCATAGTATGTACGTATATACTCACATTTAGTTGAATTCAGTCTTAAAATATATATATTACTAGCTGTACCCGGCACGCGTTGCTGTGCCCTTTTTAGGAGATGCGAGAAAGTTCAATCATCCACGGTGTGTCCTCCTCTAAAATGCAGTTGGATGGAGTGTGGGTCATGGTGTGGCAAGTTGGGTCTTTATTGGTCTTGGTTCTGGGCCACAGTGGTCTGTGGGGAATGATGGGTTTTGAAGTACTACAAATCCCATTTTCCATGGTGGTACTTGAAGTCCCATCATGCATGGTTGGGGCTCTGTGTGCCAAGGTAGTTTACTGTAAATACAGGCCATACACAATGTCCCATGAGCTGAGGCCTAGTTAGGAACAGCAAGTTAATGAAGCCTTACTGTCAATTCAGGCCATACACAATGTGCAATGAGCTGAGGCCTAGTCGGGAGAATCAAGTTAATGAAGTCTTATTGTCAATTCAGAGCGTAAACAGCTTCCCAGTAACACACACACACACTCCACTTGTCTCACTGCCAACAGAATTGAGGATGCGAGCCACAGGTGGGGGCGAAACGTCAGGAGGGCGTGCTGCTGGAACATGGCCAGTGACACAGAGACCCTATTTTGGGAAGCCATGGTCTCCGGGCTGAAAAGGCCCTTCCTCCCCTGGCATCCCATAACAGCCCCTCCCCTTCCTCAAAGTACCTTCTTTCTTCATTCCGGGCAGGCGGAGGCGCCCCTGCTTCCTTTCCCGCTCCAGAAATGGGCTCAGGAGCCCCTAGCATCCCTTTCTCTGAAGAGGAAGCCTCA
This sequence comes from Anolis apletophallus, assembly GCA_030556195.1. Classification (NCBI taxonomy): domain Eukaryota; kingdom Metazoa; phylum Chordata; class Lepidosauria; order Squamata; family Anolidae; genus Anolis; species Anolis apletophallus. Next base: position 33,732,910 of record JARBWK010000003.1, on the reverse strand, counting down.
TCCTGTTGGACTCCATCTCCCAGGATCCCTCCCGCCCTGCGAAGCAGCCGAGGCTTCGGGAGTTGGAGTCCAAAGAGTCCGAGTCCTGGAGGCCTCGTGTGGCGGGCAGAAGGCGCAGCTTCTGACCTCACTCCCGGGGAGGAGAGGGGTCCTCTTGAACTCTCTGGGCGGGAAGGGAGGCAGAGCCAAGGGGAGGAGGAGGTGGGGGGAGAGAAAGGCGGGCTTCCTTGTGCCAGTGGGCTTCTTCAGAAGAGGCGATGAGAGCGATGAGGCAGCGGGCCAGGTCCCTGGCACTCCCGGAAGAGGAGATCGGGGGAGGCATGGCAGAGCAGCGGTCTTCCGCCTGGGGGTTATGGCCCTCTCTTCGGCCGCTTCCAGACCGGCTCCTCACCTCCGGAGGGCATTCAGGCGGGGAGGAGGTTCCGCTCTCCCAGTGGAGAGCAGGTGAATGTGCCGGGCGGGGGATCGGGCGGCGCGCTGGCGGCGCCAGATCCTCCACCCATAGGTTTGAATGTGTTTTTTGGGGGTCGCATTTAGGGTCTGTGGATGTTTTAAGGGGGGTGTTGTGCCTAGTTGGTACCTCATGGCCTGGTGAAACGTGTGTTGTGGGTTTTGTGGTTCTGGGGGTTATGGTGTGGCCGTGCATAATCGTCAACCCACGACCGTGTCTCCTTTATATATATAGATATGGCTCTCACGGAAATACATTTCCAAATATTTTGCTTTCATGGCTCTCTGGGTCAAAAAGGTTCCCGACCCCTGGTCTGAGGTAAACCTCAATGGGACAAGTCTCAGTCTGTGAGAAGGCCTCACTGTGTGATATTGGCCTTACTTAGGCTGTGAGAAGCCCAAATGTGAGAAGGCCTGGTATGAGAAGCGTTGATGAAAGAAACCCCAGGTTGAAGGCCTCGTGTATAAAGCTGTGTGTAAAGCTACTATGTGAAGCTCCTGCGTAATTTTGGTGTGAGAGGAGACCCTGTGAGAGCGAAGTTGTTTATCTGCATAAAAAAGAAGCCTAGTGTGGAAGCAACGAAGGAAACATAAATAACTTTGTGTTATATAGCAACCATATTATTTTACTACAAAGAAATCCTCCTGTGGCAGAGATAACATTGGTCTCTGTGTTTTGTTATTTTTATCACTTTGGGCTACTGGTGCTGGGTCACGCTGTTACTAATAAGTTACTCTGCTGTACATTCATGGGGAGGGTCTTTTGTTAATAAGCCCACTCACCCAACATATAGTTGGGACAATTTTCACCATGCTTAGAACTTCAGGCTCTTTTTTTCCTTACAAAGGAAAAAAAAGGTTTCCAGTCTTTCCATGTTAGGAGAGAAGAAGCATAGAAAATATGGGTGGATCTCTGAGAAAATAGTTAACCAAGACTGGCGCGGTGGTCAAAAGGCAGGGCTTTTCAGTTCTGTGTTTAATTACTGTTGCATTTTTAAAAAACTAGCTTTTGAAAGGAAACTAGACTATGCAAGATGACAGTGTTATTTGATTAAACGGTACTGGTTTGAATGGGCCAATAGTTCGAATCCATTGAAAGCTTCTAGAATTCTATTGGTGTAGAGTTGATTTCAGTGTGGGTTTCAGAAGGCTATCGTATGTGCCTTTTAAGTGTTTGAAACAAATATTAAGCTCAGACAACTAAAACTCTCCAGATTCTTTATTATAATTTCCTTCATTTTTTTAAATCTCGGACTGGGGCTAATAATATCTGGAAGTTCCCAAACCAGGTTAGCAATCCATTGTTTTTATTGCATCAAGATTTCTGTTTCTTTTCCAGGTATTCACTCAGCACCTCAAATTCCTCAATTGCTGCTCTTCTTTGTGCACTGTACCCTCATTTTCCAGTTCACAGTACAGACAATAGGTAAGGTTTAGTCAGAAGATCAATAGCTGAAACAAAATGTTGAAAAATCAGATTGTTACAACAGCCGGGGTGCTTTCCATGCTTTGTTTTAGTTCTCAAATGCGAAATGAATCCAGATTAAGGGCGAAGTCTTTTTCTCCCAGAAATGGCAACGATCTGACAACTTGGGTATTTTACCTTTCTATCATATATCCATCTTAAAAACGTTTCCTCTCATATGTATGTTTTCTGCTCTCTCCATAGGGAGTATGATAGCACAGCTCTCTATAGCTTATCTACATGGAAACTAAGAATTACAGTTCACAAGTGTTTATTGATTTCAAACACAGCTGATAATATCTGGCTTTCCTCTCCTTCATTTATAGGGGCAAAATGGTGATAAGCTGTCCTTCTATAGGCCTAATAATTTCAGTTGTACCAGAATTGGTCACTTGGAGGAGGGTTAATCTGGGCAGGATCAGGCTTCTCCCTATTCTTCAGTCTCAGCATAGTCAAGCCTGGGAATGGTGATGGTGTGTGCAGAGAGGCATCTCCTCCAGTTCTCGCAAACTCTGCTCCTCCAAGTGTTTTGGACTTCAGCTCTCAGAAGTCCCAGCCAGTTACTAGCTGTTAGGAATTTTGGGAGTTGAAGTCCAACACATCTAGAGGAACAGAGTTTGAGAAACACTGTTCTAGGGGCACATCTACACTGACCACTTAATGCAGTTTGAGAATGCAGTGTTTAAATGACAAGCTCTGTGAATGCACTCACCAGCATACATTAAGAACTTTATACTGGGATAAGCAAGCCAGGAGATATTCCAAAATTGAATTGTCCTTCCTTCCTTTAGAAATAGTATTTTAAAGGATATTTGTAATCCCCGAAGTGTGAGGCAGTGTATAACTGATTAATACTCAAAGTCATTTTTTTAAATGTAGTTCCAAAAATACACAATTTTTTTAAATACACCAAATTGTTTTCCAGCCCAAAATCTTGGTTCCATATGAAATGTTCAGTAGGGATGAGGCAATCTTACCATCCTTTCGCCTATCAATATTTCCTGTTATGGCAAAAAAAAAAACTACAGGAAAATGTAAAATGTACATGTGCCCACAGAGGTCCCTGAACAAACCTTCATCTGGTAGCTTTTAATAAACTCCAGATTTTAAGGGGTGCGGAGGAATGTTTAAAAACTTTCCTGAATAAAAATGCATGTGTATGCCTTTTCTCAGTACCCATAACCACAGTCAGATATGAGCCACTTTAGAAAAAAAAAGTACTACAGAACCAAGGCCACAACCAAGAAGGCCTTGCCTCACATCAAGTTTTGCTTTTGATGGGTAGAATTCCTAATCAGGATTTGATCTATTTGACTGCAAAAGGCAAGTAAGCTAATGTGGAAAGAGGCATTGCCTAATCTGTAGTCTCTTTGTGCAGATACCACCTTCAAGCCTTGCGACATCTATATGTCCTGGCAGCAGAGCCCAGACTCCTCGTTCCTGTAGATGTGGATACAGAAACTCCTTGCTATGCGCTGCTGGAGGTCACCTACAAGGTTGGTAGATTTTGTGGGACAGAAGGACATTATTGAAAGAAACGGGGGTATATTGTGGGTACATCTCCATAGTTGAATTAACACTGTTTGACAATTTTTGGTGAGGCACCAAAATTCTGTTAGAGAAGGCTAAAGACCTTGTAAAGCACAGCTCCCGTGATTCCATAGCATTGAACCATGGGAGTTAAAGCACTATCAAACTACATTCATTGTATAGAGTAGAATGGCGTCTTCCTAAATTGTTCAGTGCTAGTAGTACAGGTCACCTTGACTGTGTGGTGTTGCTGGACGTGGATAATTCCTGTTCTTAACTATTAGTTAAATGAATGAAAGGGATAGTGGAGATACTTAGTCTTCCTTGGATTTTTAAGTATACCTTTTAGAACGATATTCTGTGCTGAGCTTAGAGAATACAAAATAATCTTTACTACCCACCTCCAGCTGAATATGAGAGTATATAGCTGTGTAGAAAGAGAATTTTTGAAAATGCAGTTCAGCTTTTTCTTGTTCTTGTGGACATGACAAAAGCTTAGTCCCAGTCTTTCAGGCTTGCCTTCTCATGCAAAACCTTGATTCTTTTTGCTGCTTGTTATGCGCGTTCAGATCAGCCCTAACTTATGGCAACCCTTTTATAGGGTTTCCCTGGCAACGTTTTTCAGAGGCATTTGCCTTCTTCTTAGGCTGAGAGAATATGACTTTTCTGAAGACACTCAGTGGGTTTTCATGGCTGAGTGATGATTTCTCTCATAGTCTTTAGTACATCACAATGACTCTCAACTTTAGTAATATTTAATTCATTTATTATTTATTTATTAACTTCATTTATACCCCACAACCATCTCCCCAAGAGAACTCGGTGCAGCTTACATGAGGCCAAGCCCAATAACACGGAGCAAGCTGCAGGCGTCTGGGGCACCCAGGGTATGGAAAAAAGAGATAGAGTGGCTCTGGGCCCAGAAAAACACACCTCTTTTACCTGTCTGGCCTGCCCTTGTATCCTATTACTGTACCTCCTCCTCTGCCTCTTAGATCTCGCTCCCGAAGACTGCAGTGAAGCGGTGCAGGTGCTCATGTGTGAGATCTGAGAGGCAGAGAAGGAGGTACAGTAATAGGAAAATTACCATATTGAAATAAAATCTGATGCTCTTTAAAGTTTTATTTGGTGTGTGTTGGAAGAAGGGTAATCTTATACAGCGAGTATATCCCAAACTATATTTTAACTGAAAAAGTTGGGGTCGCCTTATACGCCCAGTCGTCTTATGTGCCGGAAAATACAGTACTCTTCCTTAAAATTTAAATAAGCAGACTTTTTTCAAAGTAACATAGTAGTTTACCCACAAATTTCATGTATCCCGCATATAGGTACTTTGCTTATCAGTTCAGTTACAGATAGAATTTGAAGTAGTTTCTCTGTGTAGATCAGTGTTTTTCAATCTTTTTTGAGCCGGGGCACATTTTTTACATGTACAAAATCCTGGGGCCCACCACCAACCAAAATGACACACTAACACAGTAATACATATAGTTAATATGTTTTAAAATGTATTTATACACTCAGTGTGAAACCTGGGCCTGTTTCGATGAACACAACATAGGCAGAAATGGCAGAAAGACACACACGAAGGTCTTGCTCAACAGCTGTCAGTCTCTCTCTGTGTTTAGTTTTTATCGCAGTCAATCTAGAGAAGCTCATCTCACACAGATATTCCTAACAGCCTGAGGTCCTTTCCTGCTTAAGTGGCTGAGGGGGGAAAAGGAAAAGAGCCTGAGGCTGCTAGGAATGGTGGGAGTTGGAGTCCAAAACACCTGGAAGGTCCACATTTGCCCATGCCAGCTTTCGACAGAGACCTCTTCCTCCCCTTTCCCCTTCGCGCCCTTTCTTCCCCCTCCTGCCGAACACATTTTTTGTTCTCCACTTGGGCTCCCCTCTTCAGGAGGGGAGGGGGGAGGAAGGAAGACGTGACCCCTGCGGGCGCTACTGTACAGACCCGCCCCATGTCTTCCTCCCCCTCCCCTCCTGAACACGCTTACGCTGCCCCCTCGAATCAAAATGGCGGCAGCGTGAGCAAAGCAAGGCAAAGCGAGCAGAGCGAGGCTGGGAAGAAGGGAGCCCGAGTGGAGAAGAAAAAGTGTTTGGCAGGAGGGGGAAGAAAGGGTATTGGAGGTTCCAATTTCCCACTGCACACCTGATGATCGCTCACAGCACATTAGTGCCGCGGCACACCGGTTGGGAAACACTGGTGTAGATAACACATGACATCTTTCTTATAATCAACAATGCATGATCTAAAGCATATCTCTGTTCTGAGAGTCTAATAAGTCTGTTCTGAGAGTCTAATAAGTCTCTATAGTGTTCCTGCATTGAAATCTAAAGGATACAGATGGCTTCCACTCTCTCTAATAATCTAATGGCTTCTACTCCTGAAGTCTTCAAAAGGCACACTTTTCTACATGGCTAATAGAGTCTCTGTCTAGTTGGAAAGTCCAGCATACTGTTCCTACTGAAGTCTAAAGCATACAGTTGTTTCTACTGAAGTCTCTAAGCATACTGTTCCTAAAATAAAGCCTGAGTCCTGAACAAGCCCAGACCTGATCACATGGTTTGCAGCCCCTCCCACAACAAAGAGTTAAAGAAAAACTGCAAACCAGTATACACATATACAATACAGTAAGCAACTATATGCATAACAAATAACTAGTAGAAGCTTGAGAAGGTTGCCATTTCCAACATATTTTCCCCACTAGGGATCAGAATAATCTGGGCTAATTTTTTGTATACATTCTCAAAAGGGAACCCAGTGGTATGAAGAAACGACCGAAGAACCCATGGCACCCACTCTTCTCCCTGAACTTCATTTGTTGAAGCAGGTATATATAGAATTTCAATTAGAGGTTGCAGATGTAAATTAAGTAGTTTATTGAAAATAAGTACTTGACATGGGGTTTGAATAAACATCTTGCTAATTAATGAATATCGTGGTGAGTTTTCTAATCCTTCCTTTATTGCTTCTTTCTAGTGAGAAGGAACAATTGATTCCAGACAATGCAGATAATAGTTTTTAAGCAGCATGGAACCAGCTTTGAAATTATTTATTTATTTATTTCACGACATTTATATGCCGCCCTTCTCAGCCCCCGAAGGGAACTTGGAGTGGCTCACAAGCTTGCTAATTAAATTTTGTTCTACATTATATACTTGCACATTAATTCTTTAAATGAAACTCATTCTAAGCATTGCTTGTGGGTGATGACACTGGTTTGAACCACTTCAGACCCTGCTTAACATTTATTTATTTATGGTATTTGTATACCACCCTTCTCAGCCTATTGGCGACTCAACAAATCAGTACACATAATATCAAAATACAAATTAAAATATTAAAACAATATAAAACCACAACAGAGCAATAAAAATTTTGTGTGTGCTACATTTATCATATCTTCTTGCAAACTAGAGCACAAGGTGCCTGTATAAATATGGCAGGGTTAATATATGGGGGTAAGAGGAAGTGGTGACAACTGGGAATATTTTTGGCTGGTTTGTTCCTCTTCTGCAGCTAATTTCTATTCATGGTTTGTCTCAAGTTGCAGTTAGATAGAAATAGCTGCATGGGAGAGAAGTGCATCTTTCTACATAGAGAGTATCAACATAAAAATAGTCTGGGTTGTTGTGAGTTTTCTGAGCTGTAGGGCCATGCTCCAGAAACACTCTTCCCCTGACGTTTCATCTGCATCTATGGCAGGCATACTCAGAGGTTGTGAGGTCTCAACCTCTGAGGATGTCTGCCATAGATGCAGGTGAAACTTCAGGAGAGAATGCTTCTGGAATATGGCCATACAACCCTGTGATTACACCCATGAAAGCCTTTGACAATACATTTAAAATAATCTGTTTATTTACTTATTTGCTTTCTATTTATCCCAATTTGAAGTTTTAATTCATAATGACAAACGGTTCAAGTGACTTCAGTTTCCCTTATATATGAGAAAAAGCATTTTTAACATGTACAGATGATAGTGAAACATTTTTCTCTGACAGCAATCTTTTGGGGCACAGATTTAGACATCCCCTGGCCAGGAGAATGAATTTGTCTGTGTTCAGTGCATTGCAGGAGATTGGATGGCAATTGATGGAAGTGGGTGCTTGTGGATTTGAAAAAATGTATGTGGGTTTGAAAAAAAAAGTAGCATTACACTATGTAACACGATTTTTGTTCCTGGGTTATAAATGTCATTTCCAAATTGGTTTTATCATAAAAACATGGAAAAAGTTTATTAAACTGCAAAACTTTGTGTTTTTTGTGGGACATCCCACAGCATATTTTGTTCTAGCTTTTCAATGCATATCTCATAGAGTCTCGGCCAATTCAACATAGTCTGTGGCAGCCACAATAGCAAAGTTTCTGGCGTATAACAACAACAATTGTATACCACACAATTAAACAGGCATAACACTTTCAAACCAGGAACAGAAAACTATTAAAATTTTGGTTACATAATGTTATTTGTGGTATGTTGGAATATTATACAGTATGTATAATTTTATATATAACTGACATGTTTTTTACATTTCCAGATCAGGGTGAAAGGTCCTCGATACTGGGAACTGCTGATTGATTTAAGCAAGGGGACACAACATTTAAAGTAAGTTGATCTTTACTACTTACATAGTAACACAATCCACACTGTTGTATTGACTCAGGAGGAATTCTGGAGACCAAACTGAAGCCATAGCTGGTATTGTTGCTGTAAAACCTTTATTTTCTTCATGGTCTCTGTGCCTCATTAAGCTACTCAGAAACATCTAGATCTGGCCCAACATCTTCTGACTAGAGAGCATCTATTTATTATTTATTTATTTATTTATTTATTTATTTATTACTTACTTCAAATTTCTAGACTGCCACTCCCCGAGGGCCCGGAGTGGTTTACAGCAAAATAGAAGTAAAACATAAAGAAGTAGATATAACAATTATAAAATACACAAGACAGGACATATACTATTAAATTGTGTCATTCCTAGCTAAATCTAGCTGGACCTTGGTTGCAGGGCTCAAGGAGGGATTGATCGTAGACAAGGGGAACCTTGACGGCCTGGGTCTTCTTAGCCCCAGCCGTAGGGCTATGGGAGCTGGCTCTAACCCAGCTCCCGAACCCCAGTCCCCAAAAAGTTCTAGATCTATATTTCTTGTTCTTACTCTTCCTCAAAGTAATGTCCGGACTTGTTCCAAAGCTGCCCTGGTCTCCAATAGTCACCCCACAGTTAATAGGGGTGGCTCGGTGATCTCTGTGAGCTTTCATGTTGTCTTTATTTGTTGAAGAGAAGTCCATCACCCTGGGAACGCATGCCTCCTGGGGGACTGTTGTCTCCGGATGGTCCGTTGATGGGCCGGAAGTCAAAAGTTTAATTGACTTCCTCTTCCGGCGTCTCCTCCGGCGCCTGCACAGTCGCCTCTTCTGACCAGGGACGGGGTGGGGAGGAAGATCTCCACCTCTCGATGTCGTCAAGGCCGTCCGCCATCTTGAACCGTCCCTCATGGTCCTGATTCAACACCAGACAGTCACAACGTTGGAGATGGGGCCTCGGTGCCCAAGCCAGAGTGCCAGTAACATCCAGGCATGTCTGCTCTGTTGATCGCCAGCTTGGTGGCACAAGGCAGCCAGGTTGGTCGGCAACATGCTCGGTCGGCCATGGGCAGCAAGCTCCTGTCTCGGTACCCCAGCCAGAGTCTGGCTTCCCTCCAGTCTCTTTCAGACTTTTCTGTCAGTTAGTTGTTTTCTGGAAAACTCTCTCGCTCTCTGTTCTTTCAAGCTTCCGTTCTTTTTATATATAATTTCTTCAACTCATAGATAGTTTTTTTTTCTTATGTAGAAGAAATGGTATAATTGTGGTTGTGCCAGTTTACATCCCTGTTTGTTAGTATATGGATATTAAGGCTCCTCAAGAAAGGACTTTCATAGACACTATTAAGAAAATCTTGAGCCCCCTTCCTCAAATGTTAATTTGTCTTCCTTTCTTGGCGGCACAAATAGCTTTCAACTAATTTATAGCTGTTTATCAAAGACTGTGTGTATACTTCCTTGAATTCAATGATGGAACAAATTGGAATATTCCACGTACCGTATATACTTGAGTATAACCTGGCCTGAATATAAGCCGAGGCACCTAATTTTACCACAAAAAAACTGGGAAAACGAATTGGCTCAAGTATAAGCTGAGGGTGGGAAATGCAGCAGCTACTGGTACATTTCAAAATAAAAATAGATACCAATAAAATTACATTAATTGAGTCATCCGTAGGTTAAATGTTTTTGAATATTTACATAAAACTGTAGTTTAAGATAAAACTATCCAACTCTGATTAAACCATTATTCTAAACTTCAATGTAAATGCGCTTATGTATCCTTCCAATAATAAAATAAAATAATAAATGGAGTAAAAATAATAGACTGGAATAATATGTAATAATAACAGTAATAAATGGAGTAAAATAATAATGATAATAATAGAGTAAAATAATAAATGTAATAACAACAACAGAGTAAAATAATAAATAACTTTGACTTGGGTATAAGTTGAGAGGGGCTTTTTCAGCCTAAAAAAAGGCTGAAAATTTTGCCTTATGTTCAAATATATACAGTGCCTCCTCCTCATCCTTAAAGCAATGAGAGGCATTTTGTAATATTTACCACCATGCAACACAGTCCTGCAGAACTACCAGACACAAATTATATGACTGTCTGCAGTTTGTTAACCAGAAAAATATGTTAATATTTCCCCCACCCCATATTCCCTTTTGTTTCAGATCAATTCTTTCGAAAGATGGTGTGCTGTATGTAAAATTGAGAGCTGGGCAGCTTTCGTACAAGGAGGATCCAATGGGTTGGAGAAGCCTGCTAGCGCAGACAGTCACTCACCGGAATGCAGATGCCCGCGCTTTTAAGGTAGTCCTTGCACCCCTGTTGTGTGAAGACCTTATAAGTGTTTATGTCCTGCCTTGCAGTAATGCTACCAGGCATGCTAGCAAAAATGGTGTATTGTCATGTGTGCTTATTGGTAGTATTTTGCAACAAAACAGTCCTTAGAAAACTGAGTGATAATTGAGAAAAAAGGTGAGGTTGTCATTATCACCATCCATCTGTGTTTCAATGCATATTGAACCTTTTAGATTATTATGGTCCTTTGTTAGAGAAATGCAAGCAATTGTTGTCAAACTTAAATATCCTTGTACAACTAGTATATATTTCATATATATACATAACATATTCTCTAATTCTAAAAATGCAACACCTCCGGTCAAAACTATAGTTATTTAACAATTACAAAATGAAATTCCAATCTGTACTATTCCTTTAAAGAGAAAGGGAGTTGTGATTTTGCTTTTCGTGTTGGCCTTTACGTGGACTCTAAAGACATGTTAAATCAGGTTTTGCATGATTTGTCATGTGATAAATCTACTATAATATTCTACAAATTCATTCTTATTCTTTTGGATAGACATACTAGAGCAGGGGTGCCCACACTTTTTCGGCATGCGAGCTACTTATAATAAATCTAAGACAGAAAGATCTACCGAGAGAGAAGCAGAGCGGAGCTGGGCAGAGGGGGGTATACCACAACTTATCCAGGGCAGAGGGGGGTATGCCAAGCCAGTGATGGTTAGCTATGCCACCACTGGCTTGGCATACCCCCCTCTGCCCTGGAGAAGCTGTGGTACAGCTAAAGCTGGTGGGGAGGGGGAGGGGCCTGGTGCCGCTTGGCTCCGCCCCCTCCGCCCCCTGGCTGGAGCTCTACCAAAACTTCTCCAGGGCAGAGGGGGGTATGCCAAGTCAGTGATGGCATAGCTAGCCACCACTGGCTTGGTAATACCCTCCTCTACCCTTCTCAAGGTTGCAGAAGCTGTGGTAGAGCTAAAGCCGGTGAGGAGGGGGTGGGGCCTGGCGCGGCTTGGCTCCGCCCCCTCTAGAAGTGCCGCATCAGCTGGGATCGACTCCAGATGGCCTCAGGATCGACCAGTTGATCGCGATCGATGTCCTGAGCACCCCTGTACTAGAGCAATTGATTTATGCTTTAGTTTTTTCTCATGGGATTTTATTGCACTGATATTTTAATATTTTTATTTTTGATTGGTTGTCTTGTGTTATTTTTTTACTGAAAAATTGTTTTGAAATCTCCTAAATTAAATAATAAGTAAAATCCAGGGCAGAATGTTTTGTTAAGTCACTTCTTCTGTCCCTGGAGTTTTATTATTGCAGTTTCCTACAATGACACATGGTTTGTTCAAACAGCTCCATTGGCTTCCAATAAGTTTCCAATCCCAATACAAAGTGCAGGTTTTCATCTATAAAGCTCTAAATGGTTCAGGACTTGCCTATCTTCGTGATCGCATCTTCCCCCATGAGCCAGCACGTACTTTAAGAGGAGGAGACTCTTCTCTCGCTTCCACCTCCCTCACAAGCTCAGTTGATGGGGACGAGGGAAAGGGCATTCTCCTTCGTGGTCACTGTGAATCACACATATGGTATTTTCTGCGCCTGCGCAGTACAACTTCGGAACCTTCTAGACAATTTAGTAAACATTTTGACGGTAGCCCCGCCTACTCTCTTGAGAGTATATATAGCCAGTGGGAGGTGCTACTGTCTCCAGTTCTCTTCATCTGCTGCTTCGGCAGCAGCTAGAGAACCTTCCCTCTGACTAGCTTTCTTGCACTGTTCTATTTGAGCTTTGACTCGGCCTCCCTTCATGTTTTTCGGACCCGTTAGTAAAGCTTTTTCTTAGAGGTCTTAATAATATTAAGCCCCTGGTTGCTCCAATGCTCCCTCATGGAGTCTAGAGGTTGTACTTGCCTCTCTGACAAAACCTCCCTTTGAGCCGTTGGCAACTACAGACATGTCTTACCTTTCTTGGAAGATGGCCTTCCTGGTGGCTATAATGTCTGCTAGACGTGCTAGTGAACTTTGTGCCCTCAGGTCAGATACCCCATACCTAAGGTTTCATAAGGATACGGTGGTGTTACGCACCGATACAGCTTTTCTACCTAAAGTGGCAACTAGGTTTCATGTCACAGGAGTTGGTTTTGTCTGCCTTTTTTCAAAACCCAGCCACGCCACTAGAACAAAGTGTACATCTTGATGTTCGCAGGGCTTTGGGAGTGCGGGAGTGAGAAAATCCCCTAGGTTATTTGTCAAGTACCGGAAGGATGCCAGTGTTCTTCTGGTATCCGCTCAGCGCTTATCCTGATGGATTGTGTCTGCAATCCGTTTATCCTATCATTGGGCTGGAAGAGATCCTCTTCAGCTGCTAAAGGCCCACTCCACGAAATCAGTGTCTACTTCCATGGCTTTCATGAGGGGCGTGCTGTTAGACGCTGTGTGCCATGCCGCAACTTGGTCTATTCCACTGACTTTTGTGTCCCACTACTAATTTGGAAGGGCAATCCTCTTCTCTGCAGTGGCATGACGTCCACCATCCAAGATCAGTAGCTCGCTAGTTTACCATATGTGTGATTCACAGTGACCATGAAGGAGAAGTATGAGTTGCTTACCTGTAACCGTATTTCTCTGAGTGGTCACCTGTGAATTCGCACATCCCTGCCCATCCTCCCCACTATTGTCATGCCTTCTTTCCTTCTGGCTGCTAGTGCGGCTGAAGAAAACTGGAGGCAGTAGCCTCTCCCACTAGCTGTATCAGGGGTGGGCAATTGCCAGCCCTTCAGGTGTTTTGGACTTTCAACTCCCAGAAATCCTGGCGAGTTTACCAGCTGTTAGGATTTCTGGGAGTTGAAGTCCAAAACACCTGGAGGGCCGGCAATTGCCCACCCCTGGACTATATATACTCTCAAGGGGAGAGTGGGCGGGGCTACCGTCAAAATGTTTGATAAATTATCTAGAAGGTTCCGAAGTAGGCGCAGAAAATACCATATGTGTGAATTCACAGGTGACCACTCGGAGAAATACAGTTACAGGTAAGCAACCCATGCTTATCTGTTGTGGCCCCTTGGCTCTGGAACTCCCTCCCCAGGGAGACAAAACAGGCTCCCACTCTCTCCATTTTCCGCAAGGTATTAAAAACTTGGCTGTTCCGTTGTGCCTTTGATTAAGCAGTTCACTTCAGAATTTTTCGACCTATCCAGCTCCTGCACTTTAACATGGTCCCTTTCTGGGACTTCTAGCATTTTAATAGTCTAAGGACATTTGCCTCCTAGCCCAGCCCTCCGATTGTCGCTCTTTCCCTGGTCCTACTTAGGATTCATTGCACCTAATAATTATGAACCAAACCGAGCACTTTATTTGCTCAGCCATGATACTGCTTTTAATTGTTTTTATAATATTGTCTGATTTTATGTTTATTTATGTTTGATATTTCTTGTTTTTTGATGCTTATTTTAACCTGTTTTGTTGGGCATGTCCCTTTGTAAGCCGCCCCGAGTTCCTTCAGGGAGATGGAGGTGGGGTATAAAAATAAAGTTTGTATTATTTATTATTATTTGATTAAAATGCTAATTTATTTTCAGCCAGAAGCAATATCAGCCTTTACATCCGATCCCGCACTACTTTCATTTGCGGAATACTTTTGCAAACCTGCTGCAAATACGGGGCAGGTAAGTTGAAACCAGCTGAAAGAGGCTGGACTGTGCTGTGATAGTCTGAAACAAATTTAAGTGGTTTGATGCTCTTCTAAATGGGTATAAAGAAAATAATGATCTGAAATGTTAGAAGAATTTAATACACAAGATCATTATATCTCTATATCTATATCTATCTATCTACCTATCTATCTATCTATGAATGACAAGACACATGCCAGTTATATTCCAGAAGGGTAGATTGATGGCTCGGTTAGGTGTGAACAACACACTGCTCTAGAGTGTCATGTGATTTATATCTACAGAGGGTTTTTTATCCTATCAGAAGTGACTTGAGAAATTTCTGAAGACTGGAAGACTGAATCCGCAAGACAGCTCCAGCTTCTCATGCAGGGACATGAGAGAAGCCTCCCACAGGAGGGTAACACACCTGGGCATCACCTGGGCAACATATCTGCAGATGGCCAATTCTCTAACACCAGAAGTGACTTGAGAAATTTCAAGTCACTTCTGGTGTTAGAGAATTGGCCGTCTGCAGAGATATTGCCCAGGTGATGCCCAGGTGTGTTACCCTCCTGTGGGAGGCTTCTCTCATGTCCCTGCATGAGAAGCTGGAGCTGTCTTGTGGATTCAAACTTCCAATCTTCAGATCAGCAGTTAAGCCAGCACACGGGTTTAACCCATTTCGCCACCGCAGCTCATTAGTTTTGGTATTTAAAAGATAGACATACAGGTTTTGATATCACTTGTCCAAAATGGTTGGGACCAGAAGGGTTTTAGATGTTGGATTTTTTTCAGATTTTGGAATACCGTTATTTACATATATGGCCATGGTGAGATAGCTTCGAGATGGGACCCAAATCTAAACACAAAATTCATTATTTTTTTTTGGCATACATGCTATACACATAATCTGAAGGCAATTGCACAAAGTATTTTCAATAATCTATCTATGTATATAATAAAAGTCAATGTTTGCGGTGGTGCAGAGGGCGGGAGGTGCGGAGGAATATGTGCCAGCATTTTGATTGGTTGCCACTGTGGGATTATTTGCATAAAGGACACTGATTGGCCAGCCTCAGAACTCCAACAATCTAAGGCACCAGACAGAGGGCATTGGTTGCCACTGAGGAACTATTTGTATAAAGGACTCTGATTGGCCAGCAAAACAGAATGCAACTGAATGCTTGAGTTAGCCAACTGACAGTTTTTTTCTGTTGGAAATGGAATGCTCATTTTCTGGGAGGAGCGGAGGTGCCAAGGAATATGTGACAGAGTTTCGATAGGTTGCCACTATGGGATTATTTGCATAAAGGACTCTGATTGGCCAGCCTCAGAACTCCAACATTCTACGGCCCCAGACAGAGGGGATTGGTTGCCACTGAAATGGTATTTGCATAAAGGACTCCGATTGGCCACTCACATTCCAACATTCTAAGGTGACTCAGAGGGAAAAGGAAAGGCCTCAGGCAGTCAGACACTGCGGACCACAGCAGTGACGGATCAGGACCAAACTTGCCACCAGGGGCGGTCTCACCTCTCCTGGGGGGGTAGGCGAGCCTTATTTCTGCGCCTCCCCCCGGCTGCTGGACGCGACAGCCCGCGCGGCGACGTCACGCACACCTGCGCATGCGTGGTGACGTCACGCGCAGCTGTGCGAGTGCATCACGCACGCATGCGCAGTGACGTCCGGCGCGGCTGCATCACCGCCTGCGCCGCCTGCGCCGCCGGCTGCATCACCCGGCTGCGCCGCCGGCGGGAGCACTGGCTCCCGGGCAGGAGGCGCGGCGGAGGGGCAGCCAGCGTGGCGGCGCGCCTCGCAGGCGGCGACGCTCCTCCCAGGACCCGTCGCCCTACGCGGCCGCTTACATGGCGGAATGCCAAAGGCTGGCACTGCTTGCCACACATGGGCCCAATAACCCTCTTCATAATTGTCAATTGCGATGAGTAATTGTCAATTGTGATGAGCATTTGAAAGCCCCTAATCCTGCTTTGGTGTGGATTATTTTGTTTAAAAGAAAGGACTTGCTGAAAAGAATACATTCCTGCTGGCAATAGTTTCCTCTCAAGTTTAACAAAAATGTTAAGTACGGTAAAACAATAGATAACATGCATGATATGCTCTTTATGAGTTATCCACATTTTTTTTCAGAAACAGGAAATTTTTGGTCTCTTCTCATCTATCCTATATGAATGTGTGACTCAAGAGAATCCCGAGATGCTGCCAGCATACATAGCCATTGATCAGGTAAAGTATTTCCCTTCCTCAATAAAGATGCTTGTGGATGTGACTGCTTTACTCTCCCATTGCTTTGTTCTATGAAACAACATCTCCTTGGTGTATTGTCATAGTAAAAAAAAAACTTTTCAAATAATGATTTGTAAGGTTTGCTTCTAAGGGTGAGTTTACATAATCAGTTTTTATAGGAAACTAGCTGAACCCGGCCACGCGCTGCTGTGGCTTTTTCTCTTTCCTGTGTCCCAGTCTATATATATATATATGTGTGTGTGTGTGTGTGTGTGTGTGTGTGTGTGTTTTGTGTGTGTATGTATGTGTATACAGGTCCTTCTCAAAAAATTAGCATATAGTGCTAAAGTTCATTATTTTCCATAATGTAATGATAAAAATTAAACTTTCATATATTTTAGATTAATTGCACACCAACTGAAATATTTCAGGTCTTTTTTTGTTTTAATACTGATGATTGTGGTATACAGCTCCTGAAAACCCAAAAATCCTATCTCAAAAAATTAGCATATTTCATCCGACCAATAAAATAAAAGTGTTTTTCAAAAAAAAAAGTCAACCTTCAAATAATTATGTTCAGTTGTGCAATCAATACTTGGTCGGGAATCCTTTTGGAGAAATGACTGCTTCCATGCGGCGTGGCGTGGAGGCAATCAGCCTCTGGCAGTGCTGAGGTGTTATGGAGGCCCAGGATGCTTCGATAGCGGCCGTAAGCTCATCCAGAGTGTTGGGTCTTGCGTCTCTCAACTTTCTCTTCACAATATCCCACAGATTCTCTATGGGGTTCAGGTCAGGAGAGGTGGCAGGCCAATTGAGCACAGTAATACCATGGTCAGTAAACCATTTACCAGTGGTTTTGGCACTGTGAGCAGGTGCCAGGTCATGCTGAAAAATGAAGTCTTCATCTCCATAAAGCTTTTCAGCCGATGGAAGCATGAAGTGCTCCAAAATCTCCTGATAGC
This sequence comes from Anolis apletophallus, assembly GCA_030556195.1. Classification (NCBI taxonomy): domain Eukaryota; kingdom Metazoa; phylum Chordata; class Lepidosauria; order Squamata; family Anolidae; genus Anolis; species Anolis apletophallus. Next base: position 33,715,702 of record JARBWK010000003.1, on the reverse strand, counting down.
TAGCTGCATTGACCCTGCCCTTGATAAAACACAGTGGGCCAACACCAGCAGCTGACATGGCACCCCACACCATCACTGACTGTGGGTACTTGACACTGGACTTCAGGCATTTTGGCATTTCCTTCTCCCCAGTCTTCCTCCAGACTCTGGCACCTTGATTTCCAAATGACATTCAAAATTTGCTTTCATCAGAAAAAAGGACTTGGGCCCACTTAGCAACAGTCCAGTGCTGCTTCTCTGTTGCCCAGGTCAGGCGCTTCTGCTGCTGTTTCTGGTTCAAAAGTGGCTTGACCTGGGGAATGCGGCACCTGTAGCCCATTTCCTGCACACGGCTGTACACGGTGGCTCTTGATGTTTCTACTCCAGACTCAGTCCACTGCTTCCGCAGGTCCCCCAAGGTCTGGAATCGGTCCTTCTCCACAATCTTCCTCAGGGTCCGGTCACCTCTTCTCGTTGTGCATTGTTTTCTGCCACATTTTTTCCTTCCCACAGTCTTCCCATTGAGGTGCCTTGATACAGCACTCTGGCAACAGCCTATTTGTTCAGAAATTTCTTTCTGGGTCTGACCCTCTTGCTTGAGGGTGTCAATGATGGCCTTCTGGACAGCAGTAAGGTCGGCAGTCTTACCCATGATGGCGGTTTGGAATAATGAACCAGGCTGGGAGTTTTTAAAAGCCTCGGGAATCTTTTGCAGGTGTTTAGAGTTAATTAGTTGATTCAGATGATTAGGTTAATAGCTCGTTTAGAGGACCTTTTCCTGGAATGCTAATTTTTTGAGATAGGATTTTTGGGTTTTCAGGAGCTGTATGCCACAATCATCAGTATTAAAACAAAAAAAGACCTGAAATATTTCAGTTGGTGTGCAATGAATCGAAAATATATGAAAGTTTAATTTTTATCATTACATTATGGAAAATAATGAACTTTAGCACTACATGCTAATTTTTTGAGAAGGACCTGTATATGGATTTGTGTCTATGTGTACATAAGTGTGTGTGTATAAGTGTGTGTACTTATGTATATGTGTGTTTTTGTATATGTATATGCGTGTATATGTGTAGATGTGTGTAAGTGCAGATGTGTGTATGTATGTGTGCATGTGTATATTTCAGTGCATGTATATATGTGTGTATGTGTGCATGTCTATATGTACATACATGTGTGCATGTGGCGAAGACCAACAGTAACATCCCTTCCTGCCTTTTGTACTTCCTTTCTTCCCTCTCCCCTTCATCCCTCAACTTTTCTCTTCTCTCTGTCCTCCTGCCTCTTCTCCCTCCCGTCCTTCTTTCCTTTCCTTCACCAGCTTCTACCTCTTGTATTGCCTTTTATTACCTGTCTGTTTTCTGTTCCTCCTTCCTGCATGACCTCTTTCCTTCTTTCTTTCTGTCCTTCCTTCCCTCCTTCCCTGTTTCCTTTTTTTCTTATTGTCTTCTTCCTTCCTTGGGTCCTTCCTTCCTTCCTTCTTTCCTTCCTTCCTTCCTTCTTTCCTTCCTTCCTTCCTTCCTTCCTTCCTTCCTTCTTTCGTTCCTTCGGGGGGGGGTTAAGGAGGGAGGTGGGAAGGGCGCTGTCCTCGTTTGCTGCAGCAGAGGCCTCCAGAGGCCATGGCTTCGCCGAAGACAGTGGCCCCCTTCCTCCTTTTTGTCTTCCTCAGCCAGCGCCGCCGCCAGCCATTCGCCTGCGACGGTGCTGGCTGATGAAGAGTTAAAAGGAGAAGGAAGGCCCGCTGTCTTCAGCGAAGCTGTGGCCTTGCTTGGTGTAGCGGCCCGGCTTCCAGAGGCCTCCGCGGCCTGTATTGGAGCCGTGGAGGCTTCCGGAAGCCGGGCCGCCACACCAAGCGAGGCCCCGGCTTCGCCGAAGACAGCGGGCCTTCCTCCTCCTTTTAGCTCTTCATCAGCCTTGGTTGCCACTGTGGGATTATTTGCATAACGCCTCTGATTGGCCAGCACTACCAACATTCCGACACTCTAAACTGCCAGAGGGGGGTGGCATGGGGGATCATGGGAGTTGTAGTTCAATTGTGTTTTTTGTATTTTTGGTCATGTTGTTTAATTTTTAAAAAAATGTTGGGTGGTAAACATACCTCATGGGGTTTTGTGTGTATGTGGGCTGATTTGGTGTGTCTGCCTTGTGTGGTTTTGCTGTCTATAGGCTACTTAGGATGACAGCTCTCTTTTTATATATATAGATTTTAGCTTCCAGTGACATTTTTCTACTGTTTGTTTCCATTAATTGATAAAGAATGCCCCATTGTAGTTATCCTGGTTCCAACTGTGGTTTGAAAAAAATGAATCATGATAGACAAACCCAAATCCTAGGTCATTTCGTGACTTTTTTTAAAACAGACTGTTTAGATGTCAGAGTGAGAAAGCTGTGGCCTTTCCAATTTGGACTGCAACTGCTATCTTCATTTGGTATTAAGTATGCCAGCTTGTGCCAATGGGAGTGTTCACCTAATAATATTTGGCCATTGCTGATACACAAGGATGTTATAGAATAATTCTTTATCGCTGCAGAACAGTTTTGTCCAGTCTAGAGCCATCCAGATATATTTGACAGTCATGCTAGCTGAAGATCCCAGTTACGATATGGTGAAGAACCTTTCTGTGTTCCTTTGCTGCTAATGCCATATCTTTTCCCTTTTCTGCCAGGCTGTGAGAAGATTAGAAAAAAGAGAAATGTCTGAGACCTTTGATTTGTGGCAGATAAACCTGGTTCTAGAGTTTTTTAATTCCAGAAGTCACCAGGAAAGGATGAGGAAAACATCACACCCAGGATTCTTCATGAACTCAGAGTTCTTACCAGTCATGAAATGTTCCATCGATAATACGTTGGACCAATGGCTGCAAGGTAAAAGCAAAACGTGTTTTGGTGTCAAAACGATTTTAACTGATTAGAGAGATGTGCCAAAACTAACAAATGAAGTTCAACAGTGACAAATGCAAGATACTTCACTTAGGAAGAAAAAAAAATAAAATGCAAAGATACAGAATGGGGGACAATGCCTGGCTCGACAGCAGTACGTGTGAAAAATATCTCAACGTCCTTGTGGACAACAAGGGTCTGGAGAACAAGCCCTGGAAATGTGATGCGGTAGCAAAAGAAAGCCAATGGGATTTTGTCCTGCATCAATAGTATATTATCTAGATCCAGGGAACTCATGCTACCCCTCTATTCTGCCTTGGTTAGACCACAGCTGGAATACTATGTCCAATTCTGGGCACTGCAATTGAAGGGAGATGTTGACAAGCTGGAATGTGTCCAGAGGAGGGCAACGAAAATAATCAAGGGTCTGGAGAACAAGCCCTATGAGGAGCGGCTTAAGGATTTGGGCATGTTTAGCCTTCAGAAGAGAAGGCTGAGAGGAGACATGATGAGGGTCATGTATAAATATGTGAGGGGAAGTCATAGGGAGGAGGGAGAAAGCTTGTTTTCTGCTGCCCTAGAGACTAGGATGCGGTACAATGGCTTCAAACTACCAGAAAGGAGATTTCACCTGAACATGAGGAAGAACTTCCAAATTGTGAGGGCTGTTCAGCAGTGGAACTCTCTGCCCCGGAGTGTGGTGGAGGCTCCTTCTTTGGAGGCTTTTAAGCAGAGGCTGGATGGCCATCTGTTGAGGGTGCTTTGAATGTGATTTTTCTGCTTCGTGGCAGGGGGTTGGACTGGATGGCCCACGAGGTCTCTTCCAACTCTATGATTCTAAGTTTGGCACTGTTGAATGGCAGCATGATGTGAACCAAGAGCATCATTGCTTTTCCCAAAATAACCTTTTAAATCTTGCGACTGGTGGGGACGAGAGACGGGGCCTTCTCTGTGGTCGCCCCTCGGCTGTGGAACTCTCTACCAAGTGATGCTAGGTCTGCCCCCTCTCTGTTGTCCTTTAGGAGGCTGATGAAGACTTGGATGTGGAACCAGGCCTTCCCAGAATAGGCTGAGATTGTCTATTGTCTGAATGTATGACCACGTTTACAGATCGAGTGGAATTGTTTTAGTGGCGATGTGGTTTTATGCTGGGATTTTAATGTATTTTAATATGTTGTTGTAGTTGTTTTTAAATTGTATAGCATTGAATTTTTGCTGTAATGCCGGTCTGAGTCCCTCAATAGAGGTGAGAAGGTCGGGGTACAAAAGTTTTAAATAAATAAATATACCTTTCCATTATACTACTATACCACAAAGGTTTGAAACCAAACATGCATTCTGATCCCACCATAATTTGAACTTCTTCAATACCTTAATATGTATACTATTGATAATTTACTTAATTTTTATTTTATATCCCACTGCTTCCCCTAGAACTGAGATTCAAGGCAACTTACAAAACAAAAAGGAATACAGATTCTGTGTAATCCTTCCAGTTAAATACTGTCATGGTCTGATCTTATCTTCATTGTATTTTGCAGCTGGAGGCGATGTCTGCTTGCACTCCTATTTAAGTGGACAGCCTACTGATGAATCTCAACTAAGCATGTTGGCCTGTTTCCTCGTATATCATTCTGTCCCAACTCCAGGACAGCTGTTAGCTGGAGGCTTGGAAGGTAAAAAAAAAAAGTATTTTCTAACACTGTTTTGAGATGTCAGGAACAAATCTTGTGACCTTGTGCAAGTGTTCTCCCACTGAGCTAAAACTCTTCAGTAATAAAATAGTTGCATTAGGTGTTGTGGTTTGAACATTGGACTAAGTCTCTGGAGACTGGGCTCAGATTCCTGCTCAGCCACAACAACCCACTAGGTGATCCTTGGCAAGCAATGTACTCCCAGCCCCAGAAACCCTTTGATGTGGTTGCCTTAAGGTTGACATAGGTCAGAAAAGTCTTGAAACCACACAACGATTATGCTATTGAGTTGTCGAATGCTTTCTTGGCCGGAATCAATGGGTAGCTGTGAGTTTTCCAGGCTAAATGGCCATGTTCCAGAAGCAACTTTTGCTAACATAAAACAGATGGACTCTTGCTTTCAGGAGGATAGAGATAGGAGTCTTGCAATCCTCTAGATCAGAGCTTTCCAAACATTTCATGTTGGTGACACGTTTTCTAGACACGTATCATTTTGCGACACAGTAATCCAGTTTTACTAGCAAAGCGGGGTGGGTGGGGTGGGTGGGGTGAGATGCAGACACATACATAAATTGCAATAACGAAAGGTATGGGGACACAACACATCTCATGAACACCTTTCCTTTATATTTTTAAATATATATAATTTATTGCTTATTTTGCATAGACTCAGAGATTTCTCGTTACATTCTGGCAACGCCGTAACACACAGTTTGGAAATCTCTGCTCTTGGCCAGTGGTTCTCAAACTGTGGGTTCCCACATGTTTTGGCCATCAGCTCCCAGAAATCCTAAGAGTTGGTAAACTGTCTGGGATTCTGGGAGTTGTAAGCCTAAACACCTGGGGACCCACAGGTTGATAAACTCTGTTCTACATGTTCTTGTAGTTGAAGTTCCTGTAACCCCAGTCAACATAGCCAATGATGAAGAATGCTGGGAGCTGTGGTCCTCTTATCTTCATTGTGGTAGAGGTGTATACTGTAACGCTTTGTACATTGGCCTTCCTCTGACTGTGATCCGGAAACTTAAGTTAGTGCAGAATGCTGCAGCGCGCTTGTTGGCACGTTCGACAACACGCTGCCATATTACTCCCATCCTGCGCAAACTGCACTGGCTTCCTATAGAATTCCGGATTACTTTCAAAGTGTTGGTGTTGACCTTTAAGGCCTTGAATGGTCTGGGGCCAGTGTACCTAAGGGACCGCCTTTCCCTATACTGTCCTTCCAGGCCACTGCGTTCAGAAACTCACAACCTCCTTGAAATCCCGAGTTGTAGAAGTTTTCGTTTGACTGCAACAAGGAGAGCATTCCGCGTTATTGCGCCAACTCTGTGGAATGCTCTCCCACCCGAGGTTCGCGCCTTGACCAATTTGTTGGCCTTTAGGAAGGTCTGTAAGACCTTACTATTCAAACAGGCGTTTGATTGCTGAATAAACTCACAGGCACTCTACTGCAGCCAATGGAATCCCCTACGTGGGGTGACTTAGCTAATAACTGAGAACGTAAGGAGTTTTTTAGATAGGCAATGTTATTTGTTTTAATTGTGTATAAGGTGTTGTAGGTAGTTATGCGCAGTTGGTAGATACATGTATTTTTATCCGTATTTATCTGTACTAGAATTTGCTGTGAGTTGCCCCGAGCCGCACGGGAGTGGCGACAGACAAGTCAAAATAAATAAAAAATAAAATAAATAAATAAATAAATAAAATATGGCAGCAGGTACAAAATGCTGACATTTGGGCAGTCATATCTCTTCCTTAACAGGTAAAAAATAAAAACTGTTCTTAACCAGAATTTATACTTGGGGAATGTACATTTTTAACAAGAGAAAGTTAACACAGAACTACTGGACCATTCTAACAACCACCATGTCAGACTACACAGAAAAGCCATTGAAATCCACAAGCACGTGGACAATTTCAACAGAAATGGAGGAAACCATGAAAATGAACAAAATCTGGCTACCAGTATTTAAAAACTCTAAAATCTGGACAGTAAATAAAGAACAACACTCTGAAAATAGGGTATTCCAAACAGGAAACAATCAGGGGCAGCTAACACCTCCCAACAAAGGATGCCTCCAGGCAGCAATCAGCCAGGCATTGAAGCTGCAAGGCCATTCAATGCTAATCAGGCTGGCCTATTGCAACATTCACACTTGCCTCAAACAGACGAGTTCCTTTTCCCACTCTGGATATTTCACACACACCCCCACACCCCCAAATATATATATATAAACATAAACCTCACTTGCCTAGTTTCCAGTAGATCCCTCAACCTTGGAGAATGCCTGCAATAGATGTGGGCGAAACATCAGGCAAGAAAGTTTCTGAAACATGGCCATACAGCCCGGAAAACTCACAGCAACCCAGTGATTCCAGCTATGAAAGCCTTTGACAACACAAAGAATGTATACTTCTCAAATACAGTGTTTCATATGGCGTGCTGTTTGGAAAATGCTTATTTGCTCTTTTTTATTCTTCTAGGTAGAAGAAGTTTCTCTGAATTGCTGTTGACATTCAAACCTCTGAAAATGCCAGTCCGTGCTCTGTTAAGACTTGCCCCTTTGCTTCTGGGAAATCCTCAGTCCATGGTATCATGACAGACAGTACCAGCATCCTGACAAGACCTAGTGACCAAACCAGTACCAATCCAGTATTTGATAATGAGGGAAAGACAGCATGAATGAAATCGATGTTGCTTTCAAATTCGCCAAGTTACATAATAACATTTCATTCCTTTTTTATGTTTACAGAACGAAGAAGAGAGGTTTATATATTGTTGGGCAGTCAACGTGCCTGTGAAAATTATTACATTTACTTTTTTGTAAATAAAGCTTGTTTGCCAAAAAAGGGGGGGAAACTTTTTATACATTTGGAAATAAACCACTTGGAAGCATTTTGACAGCTCTGTTGAAAACAGCTACTTGAACCAATGGAGTTCGGTTAATCATTTGTTAGTTTAACAAAATTATTACGACTGTAAAAGGAATGGATAGCCCTAGTTCAAAATTTTCAGGTAGGGGAGAAAAAACAGAAGTCAAAGCTTGTTCGCTGCAAAAAAGCCAAATATTCTGCAGAGTGTACTGTACCTCAGTGTTTCCCAACCTTTTTTGAGCTGCGACACACTTTTAACATTAAAAAAATCCGGGGGCACACCACCAACCAAAATGACACAAAATGGCACTCTAACACAGTAAAGAACGGTTGGGGGATGGTGACCTGCTGGGAGCAGCTGCTGGGAGTGCTGAAGCCAGGGGAGGAGCCAGGCCACGCCATGCCCCGCCCCCTCTCCCGGCTTCAGTTCTCCCTCAGCTTTGCCAGCCTTGAGGGGGCAGTGCCAAGCCAGCATTGTGCTGGCTCTTCCACCGCTGGCTTGGCACTGCCCCCTCAAGGCTGGAGAAGCTGTGGGAGCGCTGAAGCCGGGGGAGGGGGCGGAGTCAGGCTGCGTCATGCCCCCCCTCCACGGCCTTCTTTTTCTTCGCCACCACCCGGCCCTTCGTCCTCCTCTCCCAAGCAGCAGGAGTTCGGCAGGAGGAGGGGGGAAGGAAGGGGGGCAGAGAGCTTTTTTCGCGGTACACCTGATGATCGCTCACGGCACACTAGTGTGCCACGGCACGCTGGTTGAGAAACACTGCTGTACCTTATGCTTTTTTTTAACATTTTCTGCATTTTAGATAGGAGAACAGTAGAAAAAAATACTTGGGAACAGAAGATTTCATTTCTCTATCAAGCTTTAGAAAAGGCAGAGGAATGAGAGACCATATTGCCAATATCTGCTGGATAATGGAAGAAGGCAGGGAGTTTTAGAAAAAAAACCTTGTATTTCTGTTTTTTTAAAAAAATGCTTGGCACACAAACAGATTCCCAGGCTATGGAGGAAAACTAAGATAATTCTCATTTAAAAACCTGGTAAAGACTGCTCCAATGCCAGGAACTACCGGCCTATCTCATTCCTATGTCATATATATCACGGCTGTCCAACTTCTACCGGCCCAGGGGCCTGAATTCCAGTCACTGATGACCTGGGGGGCCGTAGGGTCTGCCCCTGCCCCCAGCTCCGCCCCCAGCTCCGCCCTCTCCCCCAGCTCCGCCCCTGCCCCGCCCCCGCATGCATACAGTCAAATATAATATTTTACTGAGATAAAATGCAGGGATAAGATATTAAATTATTTTAATTTAATATTAAATATATTTAATTCCATCCTCCCCTCTCCCTTTATTTTAATTTAATATTAAATATATTTAATTCCATCCTCCCCTCTCCCTTTATTTTAATTTAATATTAAATATATTTAATTCCATCCTCCCCTTCCCCCTTATTTTAATGTATCCCATCTCCCCTTATTTCATCTTTAAATATATTTAATTTTATATTTGATACATGAGGGGAGATGGGGGGAGGGAATGAGGAGCCCCCTGAGGAGCCCCCTGCTTCGGCCTACCTTTTCCAAATGCGCAGGATCCAGGAGTACCTGGACGGGAGAGGCGACGACCGACTGAGTCGAAGAAGTTCCTAATCACGTCTGTGGGCCTCAGCAATCCAGTAGTAGAGTAGCCGAAGAGTATCGCGAGAAAATGCAATCCACACGGGATTTCGCTGTCAACGCCGGTGTGATCTCGCGTTGACAGCAAAATCCCGTGTGGATTGTGTATTCTTGTGATACTTGCTCCAAACCCAGAAGTAGGTATTTTTTTATTTTTTTTTCCAATTTTTTTTAATTAAAAAGCTTAGGGGGCTGGAGGGAAGGGGCTGGGGGGCCGTATACGGCCCCTGGGCTGCCAGTTGGACAGCCCTGATATATATAAAGCAGGGGTGCTCATTGCGTTGATTGCAAGCTACTAGTCGATCTTCAGCCCTCTTCCAGGTGATCTTCGGGCCTCACCAGCCGGATAGGGCGCTCCAGCCATGCGCGCGCATGCCCCGTGCGCACGCGCGCTCCCGCCGCTGGCCTCCGCTCCCGCAGTGCTTGTATGCGGTACACATGCGATGTGGAGGGCTTGATGAATCCAAGGCTGGGGTTAAAATTGCTGGACAAAACATTAAGAACCTTAGATATGTAGATGATAACACTTTGATGGCCAAAAGTGAGGAGGAGCTGAGGAGCCTTCTAACCAAGGTGGAAGAAAGAAGTGCAAAAGCTGAGTTGCAGTTAAACATCAAAAAACCCAAGATTATAGCAACCAGACTGATAACTGGCAAATAGAGGGAGAAAATATGGAGGCAGTGACAGATGTTGTATTTCTAAGCACAAAGATTACTTCAGACGCAGACTGCAGCTAGGAAATCAGAAGCCGTTTCCTTCTTGGGAGGAGAGCAATGGCCAATCTCAATAAAATAGTGAAGAGTAGAGACATCACACTGGCAATGAAGGTCCGCATAGTTAAAGCAATATTTCCTGTTGCAACCTATGGATGCAAGAGCTGGACCATAAAGTAGGCGGAGCGAAGGAAGATAGATGCATTTGACCTGTGTTGCTGGAGGAAAATTTAAAGAGAGTGCCTTGGCCTGCAAGATCAAACCAGTCCATACTCCAGGAAATAATGCCTGACTGCTCACTGGAGGGAAGGGTATTAGAGGCAAACGTAATGAGAAGTCAGGGAAGCTTGGAAAAACTGATGCTGGGGAAAATGAAAGGCAAAAGGAAGAGGGGCTGACCAAGGGCAAGATGGATGGATGGATGTTATCATTGAAGTGACTGGCTTGACCTTGAAGGAGCCGGGGGGTGGCGAAACCCGACATGGAGCTCTGGCATGAGGTCACAAAAAGTCGGAAGGGACAAAAGGAATAAACAACAAGAGAACAGTAGAAAAAAATGGAACAGAATTTCCTTTCTCTATCAAGGTTGCTTTGTGTCCTTTACTCCAGGGTTTCCCAACCTTTTTTTAACATAAAAAAAAAATCCGGGGGCACACCACCAACCAAAATGACACTCTAACACAGTAAAGAACAGCTGGGGGATGGTGGCCTGCTGGGAGCAGCTGCTGGGAGTGCCAAAGCCAGGGGAGGGGGAGGAGCCAGGCCATGCCCCGCCCCCTCCCCCCAGCTTCAGCTCTCCCACAGCTTTTCCAGCCTTGAGGGGGCAGGGCCAAGCCAGCGGTGGCAGAGCCAGCACAATGCTGGCTTGGCACTGTCCTCTCAAGGCTGGAGAAGCTGTGGGACAGCTGAAGCCAGGGGGCGGAGCCAGGTTGCACCATGCCCCTCCCCCGGCTTCCTCCTTCGCGCGGCTTTAGCGAGCGAGGGGCAAGAGTCATGGCGGGAGTCATGGCGGATTGGAGGCTGGCTGGGAACGGCCGAAGGAGGCGGCGCGCGGCCCCTTTTTTTCTTTGCTGCCGCCATTCCTTCCTCCTCCTCCCCCAAGCAGCAGGTGTTAGGCAGGAGGAGGGTGGAAGGAAGGGGGGCAGAGAGCTTTTCTCGTGGCACAGCAGGAGGTCCTTCATGGCACACTACTGTGCTGTGTCACAGTGGTTGGGAAACACTGCTTTACTCAATGCAGTGGGTCCAACATAATTTTTTTTTCCATATATAACACTTTCAAGATGGAAATAAATGTTCCAAAAGCCTAGGGATGCAGCTGGAAATCATAATCTAATGTTGACATCCATGCCCCATCATAACTATTTGATTACTCTTTCTCGCTCAAGGTGGTTTATTTGAAAACATTTATGCCTCAGCTTATCTTCAAGGAGATATAAGATCACTAGTTTATCACCTAAAAACTTATTTTTGTGACAATGCCAATACTTAAAATTAAAAAAAAACATAAAATGTCAATACAAAACTATCAATAGAGGACCAATTAAAACATTTAAAATATATTAAGCCTAGTTATGTCCAACTCTGGGGGGTGGTGCTCATCTCAGTTTCTAAGCCAAAGAGAGCCGGCATTGTCCATAGACACCGCCAAGGTCATGTGGCCAGTATGACTGCATGGAGCGCTGTTACCTTCCCGCAGAAGCGGTACCTATTGATCTACTCACAGTTGCATGTTTTCAAACTGCTAGGTTGGCAGAGGCTGAGGCTAACGGCCGGAGCTCACCCCTGCGCCCTGAATCACCAACCTTTTGTTTGGCAAGTTCAGCAGTTTAACATGCTGCGCCACCGGAAGATCCTTAAATGCATATAACCAATTAAAAGTAGGCTATATTTTCTTTGTGATGTGCATGACGTTGCTGCAGTTTTGAGGAATAAAATTGTGGTCTAAAACCTGGAAGAAGATTTTGGTACCACCACAACATGGCCGGTCCAGCAGAGTTGATGGAGGCTAATTTAACTGGTTTACGAGGTCATAAAAATCTCCAGGAAGTATGCAAAGAATGAGGAAACGACAGCTCCCCCTGGTGGCCAGAAGCTGGAATGTTAAATAGCCTCTGAGTGTCTATATATGTTGTGTGTCTATGGCATTGAATATTTGCCATGTATATGTACATTGTAATCTGCCCTGAGTCCCCTGCGGGGTGAGGAGGGCAGAATATAAATACTGTAAATAATATAAATAATAATTCTACGAAAGTGTTTGGGCTTGTAGGTCTTCTTCTGAAAGTGTGCAGACGTTGTCATCAGCATACTGGAGTTCCATCTATTATATAAAGGAGGTCCCGTCGTCGAACGACTGACGGAGACAGAGAAACCTTCCAAGGCAGAGACACCAAACTTGCCAACACAAATAGGCCTCAGGCAAGGAAGGTTTTTAGCAAAGAAACTCCCCCCCCCAAACCTAGAAGGCCCCCAAACAATGATACAAAAAACCTACATTTCCCAGCATCCTCTGTGGCAGCCAGCGAAACCCATTGGCCAACATCGGCCCACACAAAATGCAGGGAGGCTGAGTAACCATAGTAACGCTGGGCACAGCCAGCCAAGGCTAGGATAGAATGCTGAATGATTTGAGTTCAGTCAGTTGGTGTTTGAGGGTTAAACATACCTCTGCTAAACAGAAACCTACACAGTACAACCAACTAACACAGGAGGACATAACAACTCCCAGGACGACATAACACTAACACAAATAGGGCACCAGGGACACAGGCACCACTGACAAACACATACCGCCGGAATAACACAAACTTGCAAAACCCACCAAAAAAAAATAATCCTGCAACGCAAAAACCCACCCCAACCAAAATTCACAACAAACACCACTGGCAAAAGCCACACCCTCTCCACATCACCAACTATGTCACCACAACACACACAAAATAAACCCCACAAATACCTGACAACTTCCCCAACACAAAACACAGGACTGCACAATACTCCAGCAATTCCTACCCACACAACACAACACAACTTCCTATCACAACCCATCCCCCCAACCATACGGGACCCCGCACACACAACACCTACCACCACCACAAACAAAAACCAACTCCACCTATACTCCAACCACAACACAACACTACACTGATACTCTACAAACACACACAAACACCCAAAACACCCCGCCCACACAAGCATTCCACAACATACTACCACCCACAATGCCACCACACACCCACTAACTCACCAAAAAAGTAATACCTACACACAACACAATACGCACATGACCCCACCAAGACCATAAGTAACATCAATTCCAACCCTTACATACTCAGACTTTCTCGCATCTCCTAAATAGGGCACAGCAACGCGTGCCGGGTACAGCTAGTAACTAGGCATGGTTTCGAATCCAAAAATGGCGATTCTAAAATCAAATGGGGGGGGGGGATTTTTTTTGATTAGTAAAAGAAAGACTTACAAAAATTTTTCAAAAATTTCTAAATGTAACTTAAGTACTAACGAAATTCGTTAGTAATTCGTATGCCAGAGCATGCACATTCCAGATGGTTTTTTGGCCTACAACTCCCAGAAATCCTAACAGCTGGTAAATTGGCTGGGATTTCTGGGAGTTGTAGGCCAAAACTTGAATAAACCACACTGAATTCTAGATGGGACTCTCCAAATAGGAAGGAGGGAAGGAAGGAGGAAGGAGGGAGGGGGTATTCTATTCTTGGAAGCAGCAAAAAAGGAGGAGCCCCCTCGCTCCTCGCTGCCCTCTCTCACCCCGATCCTGAGGGAGCGAGGGCCCAAGTTTGCCCAGGCTGAGAGGAAAAGGAAGAGGCCTGAGGCTGTGAGGAATGGTGGGAGTTGAAGTCCAAAACACGTACCTGGAGGGCTGAAGCTGGCCCCTGCGATGGGGCATGGCAGAGCAACGGGGAAGAGAAGCATCTGAGAGCGCCAGGGAGAGAGGAGGAGAAGGCGCGGCAGCGTGTGTGTGTGTGAAGCTGGCCCCTGCGATGGGGCATGGCAGCAGAGCAACAGGAAGAGAAGGGGGGGGGGGAAGCGTAGAGGACTACACTTTCCAGAATGCATTGCCTACCTAGCAGCAGCGTCACTTCCAGTTCCCCATAGAAATGCGGGAAAAAGAAGAAGCTGAATGAAGGCGGGAAGGAAATGAGGGGGAGAAGACAGGGAGAAGTGAGTATGTAGTACAATAATTAATTAATTAATAATTAAGAATTTATTACGATCATAACGCAAATTGTTGGCCTCAAGGACCGTAAAAGGAAGTCTACTTCCGGGTTCGCGGTAGCGATCCGTAAAAGCTCAAAAGTCCCATTACATACGAATCTCTTACGAATCCTTTTAATTTCCGTTTCATTTTTCTCATGCCTACTAGTAACATATATAAACATAAATAGGTCAATAGCAGCTAGACTAATGGCCAGAAGCTCGCTCCGATCCAGGCTGGCTTCGAACTCATGACCTCTCAGTCAGGAGCGATTTAATGCAGCTGGCCATCAGCTAACTGCCACAGCTCGGTCCTGGAGTGTGTGGTTTCATGGGACACCACTACAATTTGGCAGAGAAAGAGAAAGACCTTGTTCAAAGTGCAACTCCAATGAGTGCATAGCATTAGGCCAAGCTGCATTCATTCTGCAGAGTAGTAGAAGCACCCTGAGTCACAGCCCTGTCATCATGTGTGTGTGAGACAGAGAAAAGAGAAACATCCGGCTTCCTTTTCCGCAGGAGGCTGCCTGCCTGCCAGCCACCAAATTTGAAATGAGCTTTTGGCACGCCTGCCTGCCTTGCATTCCTCTTCTGCCCGCGTGGAAGGGCTCTGCTGCTTCCTGGGGCCTTTGGTCAGTATCAACCCCTCCAGTGATGCCTTCAGGATGGACAGATAGACAACTAGCGTGTCCCCAGCTTTGGCATTTTCTGGCCTGGAGCTGATGAGAGATGCATTTGCTTGCAAACTCCCTTAGCATTTAAAAACAGATCCACAGCTGCTTGCATCCTTGGAAAGTGGTGGAGTCTCCTCCCCTGCATGGGCATCTGTTGGGAGTGCTTTGGTTGTGTCATCCTTCCTGGACTGGATGGCCCTTGGGGTCTGTATATCTCTTTCAACTGTAAGTATGGAACCATTCTAATAACTGGGTTGCTGTGAGTTTTCCGGGCTGTATGACCATGTTCCAGAAGCATTCTCTCCTGACGTTTCGTCCGCATCTATGGCAGGCATCCTCAGAGTTTGTGAGGTGTGCTGGAAAATAGAAAAATGGGGTTTTATATCCAGGTTGGAGAAAGAACTCTTGTTTGAGGTAGTTGTGAATGTTGCAATTGACCACCTTGATTAGCATTTAATGGCCTTGCAATTTCAAGATCTGGCTTCTTACTGCCTGGGGGATCCTTTGTTGGGAGGGGGCTTATTTATTTACTACATTTCTATACCGCCATTCTCAGCCCTAGGGCGACTCATGGCAGTTTACAAAGCAGCACAATTCGATGCCAACAACATAAAAATAGATAAAACAATTAAACATAGTTAAAATTACAATTACAAATAAAGACATAATTAGCTGGACCTGATTGTTTCTTGTCTGGAATTCCCCAGTTTTTGAGACACTGAGATGCCATTCGGTGCTACTGTTATGCCACCATGATGTGTGCAAGATTTGTTGTTGTGTGTGTACATCTATACTATAGAATGAATGCAGTTTGACTCCACTTTGACTGCCCTGGCTCAATGCTGTGGAAACCTGAGAATGAATGGTGGTTTTAAAAGCTTTTTAGCCAAAGAGTGTTGGTGCCTCGCCAAGCTACAGCTCTACAAAATACATGTAATATTACTAATAATTTTGCAGTATAGTAGTATGGTAAGTGTAAAGGTAAAGGTTTCCCCATGACATTAAGTCTAGTCGTGTCCGACTCCGAGGGGTGATGCTCATCTCCATTTCTAAGCCGAAGAGCTGGCGTTGTCCATAGGCACCTCCAAGGTCATGTGGCCAGCATGACTGCATGGAGCGCCGTTACCTTCCCGCCAGATCTATTGATCTATTCACATTTGCATGTTTTTGAACTGCTAGATTGGCAGAAGCTGGGGCTAACAGCAAGAGCTCACCCAGCTCCCCAAATTCGAACCACCGACCTTCCAATCATCAAGTTCAGCAGCTCAGCGGTTTAATCCGCTGCACCACCGGGGGCTCCTAGTGGTTTAATACCATATAGTAAGATATAATACTGACATTTGTGCTATGCTAATAATATAATATATCATATATACATATAATGATAATATTATAAGGTAATACAATATAATATTAATACTATATAATATTGTAATATAGTAGTACTAATATATTAAATATAAGTACTACTGATAATATATAATCACGTAATACAATATAATACTAATATTATATAATGCTATATAATAATATTGTAATATAGTAATACTAATATATTAAATATAAGTACTACTGATAATATATAATCATGTAATACAATATAATACTAATACTATATAATGCTATATAATATTGTAATATAGTAGTACTAATATATTAAATATAAGTACTACTGATAATATATAATCACGTAATACAATATAATACTAATACTATATAATGCTATATAATAATATTGTAATATAGTAATACTAATATATTAAATATAAGTACTACTGATAATATATAATCACGTAATACAATATAATACTAATACTATATAATGCTATATAATATTGTAATATAGTAGTACTAATATATAAAATATAAGTACTACTGATAATATACAACCATGTAATACAATATAATACTAATACTATATAATGCTATATAATAATAGAATATAGTAATACTATATTAAATATAAGTACTACTGATAATATATAATCACGTAATACAATATAATACTAATACTATATAATGCTATATAATAATATTGTAATATAGTAATACTAATATATTAAATATAAGTACTACTGATAATATATAATCATATATAATGATATGCTGTTTTATTATTGTATATTTTAAGTTGTCATGTTTTTGTTTGTGAGCCGCTTTGAGTCTCCGTATGGAGAGATAAAGCGAGATATAAAATAAATAAGTAAAAATATAGGTCTCCCATTCAATAGCCTTGAGCCATAGCAGTCAAAGTGGTGTCCAACTTCATTCATTCTACAATGCAGATCAGGTTTTGGCAAACTCTCACAATTCCTAACAGCTGGTATTATTATGGGAGTTGAAATCCAAAACACCTGAAGGGCCAAAGTTTTCCCATGGTATAGATGCACTTATTGCTCATCCACAGAGGCCCCTTCCACACAGGTGAATAAAATGATCTGTTTTGAACTGGAACATATGGCAATGTGGACTCAAATAACTCAGTTCAAAGCAGATATTGTGGGATTTTCTGCCTTGATATTCTGGGTTATATGGCTGTGTGGAAAGGCCTGCTGTGGTCCTTTCACCTGCTGTGAGCTGGTCACAGTTATATGGTGTGTGTGTGTGTGTGTGGTGTGTGTGTGTGTATGGAGCCCCCAGTGGTGCAGTGGGGTAAACTGCTGAGCTGCTGAACTTGCTGACTAAAAGGTTGGCAGTTTGAATCTGGAATTTGGGGAGCGGTGTGAGTTCCCGCTGTTAGCCCTAGCTTCTGCCAATCTAGCAGTTCAAAAGCATGCAAATGTGAGTAGATCAATAGGTACCGCTCCGGCGGGAAGGTAAGGGTGCTCCATGCAGTCATGCTGGCCACATGACCTTGAGGCGTCTATGAACAACACCAGCTTTTTGGTTTAGAAATGGAGATGAGCACCACCCCCCAGAGTCTGACACGACTGGACTTAATGTCAGGGGAAAACCTTTACCGACACACACACACACACATATATATGTTGTATCCTATAAACTTGAAACATAGTTCAAAACGTTTCAATACTGATGTTATGTGCTTTTAAGGCCCCTTCCACACAGCTGAATAAAAACCCACATTATCTGCTTTATTTATTTATTATTTATTTATTTATTGGGGCTTCTTCGCCGCCGACTCCCGGGGGCTCGCGGCGGCTCACAGAGCCAGTGGCACAACGCCACAGGTTAAAACATAAAAACAGTTAAAAACAGTTAAAACAATTAAACAGCAAAATGCAATATAACAATTGAGCAGCAGGAGATATCACAGCCCAGAGAGTATAGACGAGGCCTACTCGCCGAAGGCCTGCCTAAACAAATGAGTTTTGCAGGCCCGTCTAAATGGCAGCAGATCTCTCAGGGCTCTGGCTTCGGCCGAGAGGGCGTTCCATAGTGTGGGAGCTATAATAGAGAACGCCCTCCGGCGGGTCGATGTTAGATGTGCCGACTTTACAGATGGTACTACCAACAGGTTGGCCTCTTCGGACCGAAGTGATCTCGCTGGGCAATATGGGGTGAGACGGTCCCTCAGATACGCTGGCCCCAGGCCGTGTATGGCCTTGAAGGTAAGAACCAGCACTTTGAAGGCGACCCGGTGCTCAATAGGCAGCCAGTGCAGATCCTGCAAAATTGGTGTTATACGGCATCCTGCTGGTGCCCCAGACAGGAGCCGGGCGGCAGTGTTCTGCACCAGCTTGAGCTTCCGGATCGACGACATAGGCAGGCCAACGTAAAGCTGGATTATATGGCATTGTGGACTCAGATAACCCAGCGCAAAGCAGATATTGTGGGATTTTCTGCCTTGATATTCTGGGTTATATGGGAGGACCCTAAGTCGTTTCCAATTTATGATAACCTTATCATAGTGTTTCGTTATCAAGATTGGTTCAGAAAAGTTTAGCCATTGCCTTTCCCCTGAGGTCCCATCTACTGAGGGGCAAAAGCAGTAATAAATATCACACCTGGAAGGGCCGTAGCCAGGATTTTGGCGGGGGGCTGAGTTTGGTTCGGGGGGCTGAGACTGGGTGGAAGAGGGTTTACCCTAGCAAACCTTTTGTATTGTTATCCCAATAACCCCATGAAGGTGGGATATAATGAGCATGGTGATCAGATCATGATATGAATAAACATAACAGTTTAAATAATGTACCAGTAAGGCCTTCTCGCGGACCATCCTGAGAATTTCGGGGGCTGAAGCTAGCCCCCCGGCTACATGCCTGACACCTGGGTTGTTGTGAGTTTTCCGGGCTGTATGGCCATGTTCCAGAAGCATTCTCTCCTGACATTTCGCCTGCATCTATGGCAGGCATCCTCAGAGGTTGTGATGTCTGTTGGGAACTAGGAAAATTGTGTTTATATATATCTGTGGAATGTCCAGGGTGGGAGAAAGAACTCTTGCCTGCTTGAGATAGGTGTGAATGTTTCAATTGGCCTCCTTGATTAGCATTTAATGGCCTAGCAGTTTCAAGGTCTGGCCTCTTACTGCCTAAAATCGTAATGCTACAAATCATAACAGTAAATAAAGAACAATACTAAAAAAACATGGGAATGCCAGACAAGAAATAATCCGGACCAGCTAATCACCTACCAAGAAATAATAATAATAAACTTTATTTGTACCCCGCCGCCATTTCCCCGATGGGAATTCGGGGCGGCTTACATGAGGCCGAGCCCAACGACACAACAACAAAGTAAAAACAGTCATTTAAAAATATAATCAATTACATAGAACATGAGCTATAAAAATACCGCAACCAATATAAAATTATAATAAAGTAAAACCATTCATGACACAAAACAGTGAGCGGGCCACATGTATAGATTAAAATAGGAAAGATAGGGATAAAAACGGGATTCCCCCAGGCTGTGCGGTGTTTAAATAAACGTCCAGCCTTGCCTGGAATGTCTTTTGACGGCATTATTTAGAAATAATAACAGAATTAGGCATCATTTTTAAATATTTATTTATTTGTGGAACTGAGACGCGGTATTTGGAGACCAAATACGCGTCAAGGCTTTTGGGCATCACATTTTGTGAACTCCTTAGAATTGGATTGAGGACGTTGAGGATAAAGGCCATGTTTACCATCCTGGCCTAGCTTATTTGTCCGAACGTATCTCCCCTTATGTCCCACCTCGAAATTTAAGATCTTCTGGGGAGTCCCTGCTTCATCACAAATACGTTTGGTGGGGACGAGGGACAGGGCCTTCTCGGTGGTGGCCCCTCGCCTGTGGAACTCGCTCCCCAGCGAAATTAGATCGACGCCTTCCCTCCTTTCCTTCAGAAAAAAGGTAAAGATGTGGCTGTGGGACCAGGTATTTAGTTAGATACTGGACAGAGGGCGGACATTAACTGATGATAAAGCTATTGAAATGGACTGCAGATTGACATGGTTAACTTGAATACGGAACTGGAGTGTGTTTTGTTTAATTAATGTTATTTAATAGGTTCATCTATTTTAATGTATTTTACAATGTAACTGTTGTTTATTGTTATGAAATGTTGTTAGCCGCCCTGAGTCCCCCTTCTGGAATAGAGAAGGGCAGGTTACAAATGATTGAAATAAATAATAATAATGTTTGAATATGAAGGCCTTTTGTGTTGTGTGCTTTCAAGTTATTATTATTATTATTATTATTATTAGCTTGGGGACCCGACGGTGCCCGGGTTATTTGAGAAAGGCATTGTGTGCCAAGGTTGGTCTTTGGTAATTCAAGCTCCATAATCCACAGTCCATCCTCCTCCAAACTGCAGTAGAAGATAGTGTGGGTCATGGGGGCTCTGTGTGTCACGTTTGGTCTTGATCATTCATTGGATGAGGGTTGCAGCGGTCTCGGAAAGTGAGTGAAGGTACTTAAAGTCCCATCATCAGTGGTCCATCCTCCTTGAAACATCACCAGGGTGTAGAGTGGGTCAAGGGGGGTCTGTGTGCTAATTTTGGTCTGTATTGGTCATTGGGTGAGGGTCGTGTTGTTTGCAGGAAGTGAGTGAAGGTACTGCAAGTCCCATCATCCATGGTCCATCTTCCCTCAAACTGCACCAGGATGTAGAGTGCATCTTGGGGAATCTGTGTGGCAAGTTTGGTCTTGTTCTGTCATTGTTGGGGGAAATCAAGTTGAGGAAGCCTTACTGTCAATTCAGGCCCTAAACAATATCCCATGACCTGAAGCCTAGTCAGGAAAATCAAGTTAAGGAAGCCTTGCTGTCAATTTTGGGCCTGGTCTGTGATTTATAGGGGCTACAGTGTTGTTTGAGAAGTGAATCAGGTGAAGGTACTGCAAATCCCATCGGTCGTGGCCCATCCTGCCCTAAACCACACCAGGTTGTGAAGTGGGCCATTGGGCCCCTGTGTGCCAAGTTTGTTCCTGATCCGTTATTGCTGTGGGCCGCAGTGACTGACTGCCTGAGGCCTTTACTTTTCCCTCCGCATCACCTCTTAGAATGTTGGAATGTAGATGGCCAATCAGAGTCCTTTATGCAAATACCATTTCAGTGGCAACCAATCCCCTCTGTCTGGTGTCTTAGAATGTTGGAGTTCTGAGGCTGGCCAATCAGTGTCCTTTATGCAAATAATCCCACAGTGGCAATCAATCGAAACGCTGGCACATATTCCTCCCTCCGCACACCGCCCACAAACACTGACTTTTATTAGATAGATAGATAGATAGATAGATAGATTATTATTATTATTTCCAACTTGGGGCAATTCACAAGATTTTCTTGGCCTGATTTGTACAAGTCTTGGGATTTGTGGTGTGATGAAGTCTTTATGAAATAAAATAGGGATCTAGTAAACCATTAGGTTTGGGCCCAGATGGAAATGCGTGAAGAGAAAGTGACACATATGGCCGATGAGCCAGCTCAGCCTTCGGTTTTGTGGTAGCAAAAACCTCCGCCATTCATTCAACTCCTTTGAAGAGAGGAACTGGCTTCCATATAAGGCAAAGCAAGGAAAGAGAGCAAGGTTTTTGTGTCTTCCTCTGTCTCCTCAGGCGAGAAGATATTCTTCAAAGCCTCGGCTTCCTCTGCCATTTCTTCTCCATTTCAGTCGGCGCCAAAGTGCCATTTGTTGGGCCCTTCTTTGGAAGTAGGAGCGACTGACGAAAGGCCTCAGACAACGCCATATTTGTGTGGATGGGTTTTGGGCTTTTGACAGCTACTGTACATATTCCTGCATGAGTCAGCCTCATGTATAAGTCGAGGGCTAGTTTGGGGGCCAAAATTATGGATTTAACACGACCCAGTCAAAGTTAACTCCATGGAGAAGGAAAAGCACTAAGGTCACCACACAGGGTCAGCCATTTTCCCACCCAGGCATTCATAAAGGCCAGAAGTGGAGATAATAGATGGGGTTGGTGTTTATTTTAGTTTTTCAAAAGATGGGTGATGCTCTCACCTTTCACCACTCTTCTCAGAGAAGATGATGGTGCCTTTTTTGATAGGAGTTAAGTACCCATGAATAAGTCGATTGATTGACTTATATATGAATAAGTTCAAGGTAAAGGTTTTCCCCTGATGTTAAGTCCAGTCGTGCCCGACTCTGGGGGTTGGTGCTCATCTACATTTCTAAGCCAAAGAGCCGGCGTTGTCCGTAGACACCTCCTAGGTCATCTGGCCAGCATGACTGCCAAAGCACTACCTATTGATCTATTCGCATTTGCATGTTTTCGAACTGCTAGGTTGACCAACGCTGGGGCTGACAGCAGAAGCTCACGCCGCTCCCCAGATTCGAACCTATTTATTTATTATAAACTATATGTATTACTGTGTTAGAGTGTCATTTTGTGTCATTTTGGTTGGTGGTGTGCCCCAGGATTTTGCAAATGTAAAAAGTGTGCCGCGGCTCAAAAAAGGTTGGGAAACACTGACATATATTACAGTATATGGCTCTCACTGAAATAAATTTCCAAATATCCTGCTTTTATGGCTCTCTGAGTCAAAAAGGTTCCCGACCCCCGTATTAGTAGATCTCCAAAACTTAACAAATGTAGTTGGCTTTTCCCATTAGTTGGTTTAACTTTTGAGGATTTGATTATTTGCAAGTTTGCTTAATAGGGTCTGCATTTGAAAAGACAATGTTTTAGAGAAGACAATACTGGTCTAGATCAAGCATGGGCAAAATTCGCCCCTCCAGGTGTTTTGGACTTCAATTCCCACAATTCCTAATTAGCCTCAGGCCCTTTCCTTTTCCTTTTCCACTTAAGCGGCTGAGGGGGGAAAGGAAAGGGCCCGAGGCTGTTAGGAATTGTGGGGGTTGAAGTCCAAAACATCTGGAGGGCCTAAGATTGCCCGTGCCTGGGGTAGATGAACCAGGATTCTGGTATGAGAAAGACACCTTCCGATGAATATGCTATTTCCTTTTATTATGCTTCGTTCCAGATTAACATTGTATAAGGAATCCGAACTTTTCATTGTTTAGTTATCACAATATCAAATATCAATATCAAATATCTTTGGGTTCTGTAGTAAATATTTCCCCTTTCTTTCCTTGTGGGCCTTGACCAAAACTCCCTCCTAGTTTCTTCCACAGCAGTGCCACCTGCTGGACAAAGCAAAGATGACTAGATATGTTTTGCTGGAAACAAAACACAAAGCATTTGACTAGATATGTTTTAGCAAAAGAACAACCTTTTCTTTTTAAGTGTCACCCTTTTTAGGCTGGAAGCAGACAGGTCCAAGACAAAACATATTTATTGAAAGTGCATGGATAATTCAGTGCTCATGTGCCTATCCCCCTGAGATTAGACTTTATTGCTGTGCCTTCAGTGACTTTGACTTTAGTGGAGTTATTGAGGAAGTTTGCTATTGCCTTTGGTCATAGGCTGAGAGAGTACGGCTTATCCAAGGCCATCCAGTAGATTTTCATGTCTGACTAGGGATCTGAACCTGGTTTCCCTGAATCCTAATTCCAGCATTCAAACCACTACACCGGCATTCCTGTTTGAGGCACTACTGCTGTGTATATCACTTGCTGGAGACTGTAAGATGGAGGAAATAGTTGAACTCTTGTCCTGGGCAGGCCCGGATTACCCATAAGGCCACCCTAGGCCATGGCCTAGGGCGGCTGCCATGGGGGGGCAGCAGGTCCGGACTCCCCCGCAAAAAAGGTTTTTTAAAAATTCAAAAAAATATATCATTTTTTTAAAAAAGTGCGCATGCACGCTGCGGTGGAAGCACCATCCTCGCCCCCCTGCCCCCCCCCTTTGCTTGGCTCCAAAGGCTCTGCCCCCGGCTCCACCCCACCACGGTTCCGCCCCCACCTCCTTGCTGGCGCAGCCGAAAAGGCCCTTTTCAGGCCAGCATGGTGGCTTTAGGAGGGAAGGAGGAGCCGCGGGGAGACTCCCCATGGCTCCTCCCTCCCTCCTAAAGCCATCATGTGCCTTTTCAGCTGCGCCGGTGAGGAGGCGGGGCGGGGGCGGAGCCGGGGGCGAGATCAGAGCCTTTGGCCTAGGGCGCCAAAAGGCCATGATCCGGGCCTGGTCCTGGGAGTGGACTTCCCAGAATCAAGCGACGAATATGAGAAGAAATGTTACAGTAGACATGCCTTTCTGATACAGAATGACTCTCGAAGTATGAATAATACTTCATTTATATTCCACTCTATTTCCCCGAGGGGACTCAGAGTGGATTACAATATACACAGATATGCAAACATTCAATGCCTTTAATACAGTGGAAATAACAATGACATACAAATACAGTAGAATCTCATTTATCCAACCTTTGCTCATCCAATGTTCTGTATTATCCAACACAGTCTGCCTCCCACCCGGATCCACAGCTGTTTCAATACATTGCAATGTTTTGGTGATAAATTCGCAAATACAGTAATTACTACATAACGTTACCGTGTATTAAATTGCTTTTTCTGTCAATTTGTTGTAAAACATGAGTTTTTGGTGCTTAATTTTTAAAATCATAATGTAATTTGACATGTAATAGTCTTTTCCTTAATCCCTCTTTATCATCCAACATTTTCGCTTATCCAACGTTCTGACGGCTTGTTTATGTTGGATAAGCGAGACTCTACTGTACACAGAAGAAAGGTAAAGGCTTCTCCTTTTCAACTCCAGCTTTCTGGAGGCAGCACTCAACTCTGGCCATGTGGAGGTGCTCTTGTTACATTTCCAAGCCACAGAACCTGCTATCCATAGACACTACCTGGTTGTGTTTTGTGGTATGGCTGTATGGGTGCTTTTATTACCGTGTTTCCCCGATAGTATGACACCCCCGATAGTAAGACATATCAGGGGGGTCGGCTAATATAAGCCATACCCCGAAAGTAAGCCGTACCTCGAAAGACACGACGCCGCTTCGCCCTGCCTCTTGCTCCTTCTCCTTTCCCACTCGAATGGACAAAAGGAGGGGGAAAGGAAAAGGAGCAAGAGGCGGGGCGAAGCGGCGTCGCGTCACTCTGACGCGGCGCCCCTTAGCGCCGCCTCTTGCCCCTTCCTTCGTCCATTCAAGTGGACGAAGGAAGGGAGGGGGAAAAAAGGAGCAAGCGGCGGCCCTAAGGGGCGCTGCGTCAGAGTGATGCAACGCCGCGTCGCCCCGCCTCTTGCTCCGGTTCCTGTCCCCCTCCCTTCCTCTGTTCACTCGAATGGGCGAAGGGAGGGGAGGGAGGAAAGGAGCCAGAGGCGGCGCTAAGGGGCGCTGCGTCAGAGTGACGCAACGCCGCTTCGCCCCGCCTCTTGCTCCTTTTCCTTTCCCCCTCCCTTCCTCCGTTCACTCGAATGGACGAAGGAATGGGGAAAAAGGAGCAAGAGGCGGCGCTAGGGGCGGCGTCAGAGGCGTGGCTTCGCCCGCCTCTTGCTCCTTTTCCTTTCCCCCTCCCTTCCTCTGTTCATCGAATGGACGAAGGAAGGGAGGGGAAAAAGGAGCAAGGGCGCGGGGTTCGTCTTACTTTATATAAGACATACCCCGAAAGTAGGACGTAGTGGGGCTTTTGGGGGTAAAAAGAAAGTAAGACGCTGTCTTACTTTCGGGGAAACACGGTACCTTCTTGCTGAAGCGGTACCTGTCGATGTACTCGCATTTGAATGTTTTGAACTGCTAAGTTGGCAGGAGCTAGGGCTAACATTGGGAGCTCACCCTGATCTGCACCTTTGAACTGCCGACCTGCATCCCCCAATATTAATTCTGAAAGATTATTTCTGGTTTGTTGGAAGGGAACAAAGATAAAGCAGCTTGCTGCCACAGAGCTCAACAAACCCTATGCTTTGATTAACTGCTTCCGCTGTCAGAAGGAGTGACTGAATGGCACACACCAATGCATTGCTTCTATATGAAAAGCCTGGGCTTCTTCAAATTCATGAGAATGTGCCCTATAGTCCCCCAGCATCTCCAAAGAGTTGAAGGTGTCTTTTAAGTGGATTCCTTTTGTGGTATATGTAACGGTTCCACATTTATTGCTACAAAGACCGCTTGTGGAGAGGCAACAGCATGAAGAAAGCAGAAAGTGCGTTTCTAAGGGAATACGTTTTTCCTGTTGTCCTAAAAAGTATGGTGTCTTATCTCCAGCTCCATCAGCATCAACAACATTAGAGACTGAATTCTTCGGTGCAAACCAATTAAGCAGCAAGAGTTTTTTCGATAACTCATCTCCGGTTCCCACCCCTAATTGGGATAACAGGGAACAGAGCATTTTTAGAGTCGGTCTGCTGTGTTCTACTTATGATTGTTCTCTTACATTCCTCAGACTAAAAAGTGTAATATTAAATAATCTCAATAAAATGCACAACAATGTACAATAGTACAGATTAAATTATCTTGGGCTGTTTGAAATATAATTTCAGTTTTAACGGCATTTTAACTTATTTCTTACCTGTTACATCATAGCTTGACTATATTTTGCTACATGGGGAGAGTCTTTCTTTATATGAGATACCTGTGAATCTCCCACACAGCAATTCAGATGGGATCTCGTTACATCTTCCTTTAAGTAGTTAAGTAGTTTGCAGAGTGGAAAGGCCCGATATAGTGTATGGACAGAGCACTTGGGGAACAAGGTACATATGAATAAAAATGTAGCTCATGAAAGGCAATGCCCCACAATCTCTGATTAATTGAGTCATATCACCGGGAATGTGGCGCAGCTGGCTAAGTGTCAGCTGCATAAGATCTCTCTGACCAGTAGGTCATGAGTTCGAGGCCTGCCCGGGTTGAGGTGGGTGCTCGACCTTTAAGTGTAGCCTCCTGTCAAGCTTTGCAGCCCAAAAGACAGTTGCATCTGTCAAGTAGGAGATAAGGGTACCACATTAAGTGGGGAGGCAAATTTTGACTGAATTATGAGGCCATTAAAGAACTCCAGGAACGCTGAGGAATGCGGAAGGATCAACAAGGGACGCTGGGAACGCTGAGAGATGAGGAGTGCGTCAGCTCCCCCTGGTGGCCAGAGTTTGCCTCTGTTCGTCTATATGTTGTGTATGTGGAAATGGCAGGGATTGTCTGCTAAGTATGTGTAACTGTAATCCGCTTCGGAGTGAGAAGAGCGGAATATAAATAAAGTGTATTATTATTATTATTATTATATCAAAGCTCACATGAATTAAGAGGGATGTGGAAAGGCCGATGGAGGAGCTTTCTTAGAATTGATCTTACAGCAACTGCTTAAGTTCTTATCCAGATCTAAGTGAGGCATCAGATCAGATCCTAGACTAAAAACTCTGCTCTTGGCAATACTTAAGTCCCCCACAAACCAGGCTCTTATTGACATGGGTATTTCCTCAGATTCAAGTAGAGGGACCTCAAAAACTGTGTTTGCTGTTGGTCTATTTTGGATGTTAAGTCATCAATCCAGATGCTGGAAGCACACAATAGTTGGGAAGCTATTTAAGTGTTAAAAACTTTGAATTACATTCTCACCCCGAAGGGCACTCAGTACAGATCACAGTATACATACACGGCAAACATTCAATGTCTCTTTGTATAGAGTCTATATACAGGTTTCCTGCCTGGATATTCTGCGTTATATGGCTGTGTGAAGGGCCCTGAGTCCACACTACAATATAATCCAGTTCAAAGCAGGTTTTGTGGGGTTTCCTTCCTGGATATTCTGAGTTATATGGCTGTGTGAAGGGCCCTGAGTTCACACTGCAATATAATCCAGTTCAAAGCAGATACTGGGACTTGAGACTGGGATTTTGGTGTTCATCTCTATCTCCAAGTCAAAGCCCCGGTGTCCTCCACAGACACCTCCAAGGCGGGGAGGGGGCGGAGCTGGGGGTGGGGCCGGGGAGGGGGCGGAGCCGGGGGGCGGAGGCAGACCCTTCAGCCCCCCAGGTCATCAGTAACCGGAATTCCGGCCACAGGTCCGGTAGAAGTTGGACAGCCCTGGTATAGACAATACACAGACAGACAGAACAGAAGGAGCTGTGTTGTTTCGACTCAGTGCCCAGCTGTTTTGGTGCCATGGAAGGTTGATTACAGCCACAGGGGGTGCTGTCGCTCCATCCTCTATGACGAAGAACTGTCAGGACTTCCTCCTTCCTTTTGGTCGCCCAGCATTTTCTGATCTTCTTTCTTTATGGCATTGTAAAACACCTCCCCTGCTTTTAGCGGTACCTGATTTCTCTAATTACAGCTAAAGCTGTTTTCGACTGCTTAGTGAGCAGGGCTGATGGTCGGGTGCTCACACCGATCTGGGACTTCGAACTTACAACCTTTTGGTTGATAGATCTTATAGTTGCTGGTGATTTACCAGCTGTGCTAAACCACTTGAAGGTGCAAGTGTCGAAATGAGATGTATGGGATACTTTTCACTATTGAATTGGAGCTGACATTTCAATAGTGGGTTCTTCTAGTTGAATTGGTAGCTGACTAGAGCAGTGTTTCCCAACCTTTTTTGAGCCGCGGCACACTTTTAACATTAAAAAAAATCCGGGGGCACACCACCAACCAAAATGACACTCTAACACAGTAAAGAATGGCTGGGGATGGTGGCCTGCTGGGAGCAGCTGCTGGGAGTGCGAAGCCGAGGGAGGGGAGGAGCCATGCCATGCGCCATGCCCCTCCCCAGCTTCAGCTCTCCCACAGCTTCTCCAGCCTTGAGAGGGCAATGCCAAGCCACCAGTGGCAGAGCAAGCACAATGCTGGCTTGGCAGTGCCCCCTTAAGGCTGGAGAAGCTGTGGGACAGCTAAAACCGGGGAGAGGGGGCGGGGCATGGTGTGGCCTGGCTCCGCCCCTCCCCCTGGCTTCAGCTGTCTCACAGCTTCTCTAGCCTTGAGAGGGCAATGCCAAGCTACCAGTGGCAGAGCAAGCACAATGCTGGCTTGGCAGTGCCCCTCAAGGCTGGCAGCTGTGGGACAGCTAAAACTGGGGGAGGGTGCGGGGCATGGTGTGGCCTGGCTCCGCCCCTCCCCCTCCCCCTCCCCCTGGCTTCAGCTGTCTCACAGCTTCTCCAGCCTTGAGGGGGCAATGCCAAGCCACCAGTGGCAGAGCAAGCACAAATTAATGCTGGCTTGGCAGTGCCCCCTCAAGACTGGAGAAGCTGTGGGACAGCTAAAACCGGGGAGAGGGGGCGGGGCATGGGGTGGCCTGGCTCCGCCCCCTCCCCCTGGCTTCAGCTGTCCCACAGCTTCTCCAGCCTTGAGAGGGCAATGCCAAGCCACCGGTGGCAGAGCAAGCACAATGCTGGCTTGGCAGTGCCCCCTCAAGGCTGGAGAAGCTGTGGGACAGCTAAAACCGGGGGAGGGGGCGGGGCATGGTGTGGCCTGGCTCCGCCCCTCCCCCTGGCTTCAGCTGTCTCACAGCTTCTCCAGCCCTGAGGGGGCAGTGTGAGCGAGGGGCAGGAGTCATGGGGGAGTCATGGCGGATTGGAGGCTGGCTGGGGAAACGGCCGAAGGAGGCGGCGCTCCGGCCCCTTTTTTTTCTTTGCCGCCGCCCGGCCCTTCCTCC
Organism: Anolis apletophallus; assembly: GCA_030556195.1. Taxonomy (NCBI): domain Eukaryota; kingdom Metazoa; phylum Chordata; class Lepidosauria; order Squamata; family Anolidae; genus Anolis; species Anolis apletophallus. Next base: position 33,686,082 of record JARBWK010000003.1, on the reverse strand, counting down.
TCCTCCCCCAAGCAGCAGGAGTTCGGCAGGAGAAGGGGGGGAGGAAGGGGGGCAGAGAGCTTTTCTCGCGGCACAGCAGGAGGTCCGTCAGGGCACATTACTGTGCCGCATCACAGCGTTTGGGAAACACTGGACTAAAGCATAAGTAACCCAGGATATCCCATTTCAGAAGTAATTGACATTTCTGGTTAGTTTAAAACCAGAAGTGGATGTGGAACAGATTCTGTGCTAGAGGAAGAAGTACGCAAGCCCAAGACTAACAACATTTTAGGTAATACTTTGTCATTGTAGCTGAAACTTGGACCATCATATAGTGAAGTGCCTCCAGCTGCTCCCCAAAAAGGAGAAATTAGATGTTCTTTCCCACGATCTGCCTCTTAACTTTACTTGTAGTAAATTATGCGTGACAAAGGTGCGGGATTTCAAATGGCTCATAATTAAAGGTCAATAATATTTATGGTGTCCCAAGTGAAGAAATAGCAGCTCAGTGTCTTAAAACTTTCCATTGGCAACAAGAGTCAGCCAAAAATAATATGACAGTTGTATTTCTATTCAGTAGAGGGCAGTAGCAACACACAGGGATGGTCACCACCAGTCCTGATTTGTCATGTTTTCCTTGTAAGAGGAAGGCATATATTTTTAAAGTCCAAAACAGAGTTACATTAACACACACGCACGCACATACACACGCGGGGATGTCTGTAAACACAGGCCAAAGAGCAGCTGCCACTTCTGATCAGAACCACAAAACAGTTACCAAAAGGTCTTGTAAGGACAATATTTTTTTTTAAAAAAAAAAATCCTTCCACTGGGGCTCTAATTTAAGAGCCTGGTAGTCAACCCTCCATGACTCATGTAAACAGAAGTGGCGCAATTGGTGAGTAATCCTGATAGCGCCCTTCTGTAAATATTTAATCGCAGTCAGGCTTCCACTGAGCCAGTGGGTTTTTTGCATTAAGACAATTACAGTCTTAAGAGGGAAAGGCGAGAGGAATGGGAAAGAACTCCCTTTTTTGTTTCTGGATATGGTGCTCCCCTTGTTTTTATGCTTTTTTTAAAAAAAATTATTGCCCTTTTGTTTTTATTCTTGTTGTTTTCTGCCTTGAGAAACAAGTTAGAGCAGGGTTTCCCAACCAGTGTGCCGTGGCACACTAGTGTGCCGTGAGCGATCATCAGGTGTGCCGTGGGAAATTGGAACCTCCAATACCCTTTCTTCCCCCTCCTGCCGAACACTTTTTCTTCTCCACTCGGGCTCTCTTCTTCCCAGCCTCGCTCTGCTTCTGCCGCCATTTTGATCCGAGGGGGCAGCATGAGCGTGTTCGGGGGGGGAGGGGGGAAGGAGGAAGACGTGACCCATGCGGGCACTAAAGCGCAGACTCGCCCCATGTCTTCCTCCCTCCCACCTCCCCTCCTGAACACATAAAGCGAGCAGAGCGAGGCTGGGAAGAAGGGAGCCCAAGTGGAGAAGAAAAAGTAAGTGTTCGGCAGGAGGGGGAAGAAACAGCGCGAAGGGAGAGGGGGAGGAAGAAGTCTCTGAGGAAAGCTGGCATGGGCAAACTTGGACCTTCCAGGTGTTTTAGACTCCCAACTCCCACCATTCCTAGCAGCTTTGGGCCCTTTTCCTTTTCCCCCGTCAGCCACTTAAGCAGGAAAGGGCCTCAGGCTGTTAGAAATGGTGGGAGTTGAAGTCCAAAGCACCCAGAGGGCCGAAGTTTTCCCATGCCTGTTTTACGGACCTTAAAGTGGTGAGCCTCCTTCCAACATTGTGATTCTGGATAGAAAACAAACAACAACGTAACATAGCATTGTTTGAGTCTACAGTGCTCTCTGGCTGTAGGTCAACTACAACTTCCAAACTCAAAGTCAATTCCCAAGCAAACCCTTTCAGTACTTTCTGTTGGTAATGAGAGTTCAATAGGCCAAGTTTGGTTCAATTCCATTGTTGCAAGAGTTCAGGATGCTCTTTGATTGTGTGTTTACTATAAATCCCAGAAACTGTAACTCCCAAATGTCAAGGTCTATTTTCCCCAAACTCCATCTGTGTTCACATTTGGGCATATTGAGTATTCATGCCAAGTGTGGTCCTGATCCAACATTGTTTGAGTCCACAGTGCTCTCTGGATATAGGTGAACTACAACTCCAAAATTCAAGGTCAATGCCCACCAAACTCTTATAGTATTTTCTCTTGGTTATGGGAGTTCTGTGTGGGAAGTTTGATTCCATTCCATCATTGGTGGAGTTCAGAATGCTCTTTGAATACGGGTGAACTATAACTCCCAGCAACTACAACTCCCAAATGACAAAATCAATTTTTTGACTGATGGCCCCTCCTTGGGTTAGTATTAGTTTGTTTTGTGGCCAAATTTGGCAGCAATTTGTCCAGTGGTTTTTGAATTATGTTAATCCCACAAATGAACATTACACTTATATTAACTATATGTTAATCCCACAAATGAACATTACATTTATATTAACTATATGTATTACTGTGTTAGAGTTTCATTTTGTGTCATTTTGGTTGGTGATGTGCCCCAGGATTTTGTAAATGTAAAAAATGTGCCGCGGCTCAAAAAAGGTTGAAAAACACTGAGTTAGAGGGTGGCATATAAATGCCTGTGAAAATCAAATCAAATTAAGCACAATTTTAAATATACAGTATATGGAGACATGACGTTTCCTATAAATTGCAGTATTTGGCTGTGGAAATATATAAATGATTACCCATAAAGAGAATTTAGACAAAAGAAGAACATTGGAGGGATATAGAATTGGTTATTGTGTACTTTCAAGTCATTCCCGGCTTATAGTGAACCCTAAGGCAGGCATGAGCAAACTTCGGCCCTCCAGGTGTTTTGGATTTGAACTCCCATAATTCCTAACAGCCTACCTGGTCAAAGTTTGCCCATGCCTGCCCTAAAGCAACGGGGCTTTCTTTGCAAGTTTTTTTCCATTCTTCTTTTTCCTTCTTTTCTCAACCTTCGTAATGCTGCGACCCCTTAATACAGTTCCTCATGTTGTAATGACTCCCAACCATAACATTATTTCCATTGCTGCTTCATAACTGTAATTGTGCTACAATAATTCTGCTACAAACTTGGCACACAGAACTCCCATGACTAACAGAAAATACTGGAAGGGTTTGGTGACCTTGAGTTTTGGAGTTGTAGTTCACCTCCATCGAGAGAGCACTGTGGACTCACACAATGATGAATCTTGACCAAACTTGGCACAGCTACTCAATATGCCCAAATGTGAACACTGGTGGAGTTTGGGGGAAATAAACCTTGACATTTGGGAGGTGTAGATACTGGGATTTAACATTCACCTGCAATCAAAGAACATTCTGAACCCCACAAATGATAGAATTGGGCCAAACTTCCCACGCAGAATCCCCATGACTAACAGTATAAAAAAAAATAGTGTGTTTTCAGATGGTCTTTGGAGACCCCCCCCCCTTCCAGGGGTCCCAACCCCCAGGTTGAGAAACGCTGTTCTAACGCTAAGTGAGTATGACTTTCCCAAGGTCGGCTTCTACAACTGAACAAGAATTCAAATGCTGCTCTCCAGAGTCCAGTGCTCCAACATGACTCCAAGTTACTTACTTCCCCTAAAAGCCCTCTTACCACTATCTTCTATTTGGTCTTTATGTGCCATTGTGACCTGGTGTGTTTTCCTGTGTATGTCGGTTTGGACAGTTGCCTATATGCATGGAGACTTAATACATAGTATGTACATAAGAGTGTACACAAACCGAAAACCTGTTGTGCATCCTGACGCTTCCTAGACTGGAAATGGGTGACTGCAGCAAGTCTGGGAGCTAATATTCTGCCCCTGGAAGCCTCTGGCTGCCATATTTACTGTCAAAATTACGAAAGAAAGAAAGAAAGACCAGTAGTAAGTGATTACTTCCAGTTTTGGAAAGAAGGTTATAAAGCAGCAGAATTTGGGTAGTTAGGTGTCCAAGCTTGTCAGGATTCATGTTCGCAGGAGCTAGGCGGTCACGCATGAGGTTACAGAACGCTTTATAAGTCTGAGAAATTACTCGAAGTGTGATAGCATTTGTGGATGGGGCTTATATGCATACCCAAATACAAGTGGGTGAACTAAGAGCTAGTGATTTCTTCCAAGTGTGGGTTTGTAAGTGTACATAATGATTTGTGTCACAGTGGTGCATGTATCCTTGAGTGACTGTAACCAGTCGGGGTTTGTGTAGAGACCAACATGATGCTCTGTCACCCTACTAAGGGCCCTTTCAGAATGCACATTAATTTCATTGTGATTCCATTTTGATCATAGTTGCTATTAGAAATGAACAGGCATCAATGTTTGTATGGAGTTTTAAAAAATTGTGTCAGAAGCAACTTGAGAAACTCCAAGTCGCTTCTGGTGTTAGAGAATTGGCCATCTGCAGAGATGTTGCCCAGGGGATGCCCGGATGTGTTACCATCCTGTGGGAGGCTTCTCTCATGTCCCTGCATGGGAAGGTAGAGCTGACAGATGGGAGCTCACAGTCTCGCGGATTCAAATTGCCAACCATCAGGTTGGCAGTTCCGCTGGAACAAGAGTTTCCAGTGGTTCTCAATCTGTGGGTCCCCAGATGTTTTGGCCTTGAACTCTCAGAAATCTTAACAGCTGGTAAACTGACTGGGATTTCTGGGAGTTGTAGCCGTCAGTAAAGAGCCTAGGGGTCCGGTTGGACTCCCAGCTGTCTATGGAGGCGCAGATTGCCTGCGCCTGCAAGACAGCGTTTTACCACCTGCGACAGGCAAAACGCCTGGCTCCTTACCTCTCCCGCTGCGACCTGGCCACGGTGATCCAAGCCACGGTCATCTCGAGGCTCGACTACTGTAATGCGCTGTACATTGGCCTACCTTTGTCGGCGATCCGGAAACTCAAGCTGGTGCAGAACGCAGCAGCGCACCTGCTCTTAGGAGCCCCAAGAGCCGCTCACGTAACTCCACTCCTGCGCGATCTGCACTGGCTCCCAATTGAATTCCGGGTCTCCTTCAAGGTGTTAGTTCTAACTTTCAAGGCCTTATATGGTTTGGGGCCAGTGTACCTGAGGGAGCGGCTTACCCCTTATGTGCCCAGGAGATCATTGCGCTCAGAGGGGCTCAACTTATTGGAAGTACCTAGTATCAAGATCTACAGGTTATCTAGTACGCGGCAGAGGGCGTTTACTGTGGCTGCGCCGACTCTGTGGAACTCCTTGCCTGAGGAGATTCGAGCCACTCGGGACCTGATGCCAATCCGCAGAGCCGTTAAGACCTGGCTATTCAGGCAGGCATTCAGCCTTGGCCGGTGCCCGCCATAATCTGCACTCTGCCGTGTCACATCACCGTCATCGTCATGCCATCATGCTGCATATGGTTGTTTTACTGGGAATGGGGTTAATTGGGGGTTTTATTGGTTTTATGATGTTTTATATGTTTTATCTGATTTTATCTCTGTAAACCGCTCTGAGCTCTGGAGAGAGCGGTATATTAAACCGAATAAATAAATAAATAAATAAAACACCTGGGGACCTACAGGTTGAGAACCACTGGTGTAACCCATTGTGCCACCGAGGTTCCTGTATGGAGTAATTGGTGATAGAGGGAATTATCAAAAGTATGCCTCCCCTTTTGTTTGACCTCTCTGTTTCTTTGATCTAGGGCCTCAATCCTTTTGTCTCTTTCCTGTCTGCAAAGGTCATTTCCTCCTTCTTCCAAATGTTTGTCCTTTATGGGTCGTTACCTTTTAAAGGCAGGATCCATGAAGCTTCTGCTTCAGGATGTTTTCCACCGACACATGGGAGCCAGCTTTAGGGGCTTCTTTACTAACATAACAGTATTTTTTTTATCTACCTCCCTTTCTATCCTAGATAGACTTCCTAAAACAGTAAAAATTAGTTGGGTTTTTTTTTGACATAACAAGAGCATCTAGAACAGGGGTGCCCACACTTTTTCAGCATGTGAGCTACTTATAATAAAACCAAGTCAGAAAGATCTACTGAGAGAAGCAGGGCGGAACAGGGGGAGGGGGCGGGGCTTGGTGCGGCCTGGCTCCGCCCCCTCTGGCTTTAGCTCTACCACAGCTTCTCCAGGCTTGAGGAGGGTAGTGCCAAGCCAGTGGTGGCATAGCTAGCCACTACTGGATTGGCACTACCCTCCTCAAGGCTGAAGAAGCTGTGGTAGAGCTGTAGCTGGGGGAGGGAGCGGGGCTTGGTGCAGCCTGGCTACGCCCCCTCCCCCCTCTGGCTTTAGTGCTACTACAGCTTCTCCAGGCTAGAGGAGGGTAGTGCCAAGCCAGTGGTGGCATAGCTAGCCACGACTGGATTGGCACTACCCTCCTCAAGGCTGAAGAAGCTGTGGTAGTGCTGTAGCTGGGGAGGGGGCGGGGCGTGGTGCGGCCTGCTCCGCCCCCTCCCCCCTCTGGCTTTAGCTCTACCACAGCTTCTCCAGGCTAGAGGAGGGTAGTGCCAAGCCAGTGGTGGCATAGCTAGCCACTATTGGATTGGCACTACCCTCCTCAAGGCTGAAGAAGCTGTGGTAGAGCTGTAGCTGGGGGAGGGAGCGGGGCTTGGTGCAGCCTGGCTACGCCCCCTCCCCCCTCTGGCTTTAGTGCTACCACAGCTTCTCCAGGCTAGAGGAGGGTAGTGCCAAGCCAGTGGTGGCATAGCTAGCCACTACTGGATTGGCACTACCCTCCTCAAGGCTGAAGAAGCTGTGGTAGAGCTGTAGCTGGGGGAGGGAGCGGGGCTTGGTGCGGCCTGGCTCCGCCCCCTCTGGCTTTAGCTCTACCACAGCTTCTCCAGGCTTGAGGAGGGTAGTGCCAAGCCAGTGGTGGCATAGCTAGCCACTACTGGATTGGCACTACCCCCTCCTCAAGGCTGAAGAAGCTGTGGTAGAGCTGTAGCTGGGGAGGGAGCGGGCTTGGTGCGGCCTGGCCCCCCTCTGGCTTTAGCTCTACCACAGCTTCTCAGGCTTGAGGGGAGGGTAGTGCCAAGCCAGTGGTGGCATAGCTAGCCACTACTGGATTGGCACTACCCTCCTCAAGGCTGAAGAAGCTGTGGTAGAGCTGTAGCTGGGGGAGGGAGCGGGGCTTGGTGCGGCCTGGCTACGCCCCCTCCCCCCTCTGGCTTTAGTGCTACCACAGCTTCTCCAGGCTAGAGGAGGGTAGTGCCAAGCCAGTGGTGGCATAGCTAGCCACTGCCGGCTTGGCACTACCCTCCTCAAGGCTGAAAAAGCTGTGGTAGCGCCTAAGCCGGGGAGGGGGCGGGGCTTGGTGCGGCATGGCTCCGCCCCCTCTAGAAGTGCCCCATTTGGCTGGGATCGACCTCCTTCGGTCCTGGGATCGACCAGTCGATCGTGATCGACTTCCTGAGCAGCCCTGATCTAGAATATTGTATTGTATTACAAGCCCTTATTTATTTATTTTTCAGTTTTGTATGCTGTCCTTCCCCAAGGGCTCAGGACGGCTTACCGAGAATATAAAAAACACACTTTAAAACAACCGAAAGAATTAAATTCTTAACTAAAAACTATAAAACTATTTACAGCTGCTTAACCAGATCAGACCCCGAAAGCCTGCTGGAATAAAAACGTCTTGCTTAATATAGGCCCCTTCCATGCATCTGAATAAAATCCCACATTTTCTTCTTTGAACTGGAATATATGGCAGTGTGGACTGAGACAATCCACTTAAAAGCAGATATTGTGGGATTTTCTGCCTCGATATTCTGGGTTATATGGCGGTGTGGAAGCACCCCTAGAGAGCAACATCGAGTCTCATTTCAGAGATGACAGTGGAATACATCGTTTTCATCATTGCAAAATTCCCACAGATGCATCCTTCAGACTCCTGGGATTGCCAATTTCGTGAGGCACTACAGTTTTCTGGCTGCAGTATTTGAATAGTTAGAAACCACCCCTGCTTGGAAGTCTCTTCTAACAAATCTATCTATGGCAGTGTTTCTCAACCTGGGAGTCGGGACCCCCAGGGGGGTCGCGAGAGGGTTTCAGAGGGGTCACCAAAGACCATCAGAAAACATATATTTCTGATGGTCTTAGGAATTCCTTTGGCAGAGAAGGTTGAAGATCTCTCTGCTTGTCCTTCTCTTTCTTTTTGGAAACAGACTGCGAATTTTCCTACCTAAAGCTCTCCTCTGCTGTGATTGGCAGGCTTCCCTGCCAAGGGGAGAGCTGTTTCTGAGACTCCAAGTGGGGAGGAGAGAGCAGGCATGCTCGGCGCATGGCAGCGTGATGCACATGTGTGGGTGAGGGAGAATGTGTGAGGTGGGATGGAGGCTCACGCCAGCTAGCCCCTTCAAGGCATGAGGGTTCTGTGTAGGAAGATTGACCCAATTCTATCACTGGTGGGGTGCAAGGGGCTCTTTGATTATAGGTAAACTATAAATCCCAGCAACTACAACTCCCAAATGTCAAGATCTGTTTTCCCCAAACTCCACCAGTGTTCACATTTGGGTATATTGAGGATTTGTGTCAAGTGTGGTCCAGATCCAACATTGTTGAATCTATAGTGCTCTCTGGATGTAGGTGAACTACAACTCCCACACTGAAGGTCAATGCCCACCAAACCCTTCCAGTATTTGCTGTTGGTCATGGGAGTTTTGTGTACCAAGTTTGGTTCAATTCAATTGTTGGTGAATTCAGAATGCTCTTTGATTGTAGGTGAACTATAAATCCCGGCAACTACAATTTCCAAATGACAAAATCAAACCCCCCCCAACAAAAATAGTTATGAAGTAGCAATGAAAATAATGTTATGGTTAGGGATCTGCAGAACATGAGGTACTGTATTAAGGGGTCGCAGCATTAGGAAGGTTGAGAAACACTGATCTATGGAGATCTTAGATTCCCATCATATTGTGGAAAACAGGTTTACTATAATTCTGTTCTTTCAGCTTAGTGCTGCTTGAACTCACTGACACTCGTGTAGAGCAAATGATCTGTGTTACCTTTACTAATCACCTAGTTGACAAATTGTTTTAAAAGGGTTATTGAATGTTGTTGCAACTACAGCAGGACACGGCTGCCAATTTCTATAGACTTTCCAGATAACTGCTCCCCTACATAAATAACCCCAAGGCCACAAGTAAAACAGGAAGTACCTCTCTAAGGAGATAACATTTTTGCGCTATAGAGTAGAAGTCACATATGCTTCAGTGGGCATATTCCTAAACCTTGGGGGCTTAATTACTTCATTCCCAGCTTTTCGGGATGGCCGCAGTGCTTTGATGTGGCCACTATTTTAGGTGACTGAGAATGGCAATCATAGAATCATAGAGTTTGAAGAGGCTTTGTGGGTCATCCATTCCAACCCCCTCCCAGAAAGCAAGAAAATTGCATTCAATGCCCCCCCCCGGACAGGTGGCCATCCAGCCTCTGCTTAAAAGCCTCCAAAGAAGGAGCCTCCACCACACTCCAGGGCAGAGAGTTCCACTGCTGAACAGCTCTCACAGTTAGGAAGTTCTTCTTAATGCTCAGGTGGAATCTCCTTTCCTGTAGTTTGAAGCCATTGTTCCACGTCACATTATGCTGCCATTCAACAGTGCCAAACTTAGAATCATAGAATCATAGAGTTGGAAGAGACCTCGTGGGCCATCCAGTCCAACCCCCTGCCAAGAAGCAGGAAAATCCCTTTCCAAACACCCCCAACAGATGGCCATCCAGCCTCCGCTTAGAAGCCTCCAAAGAAGGAGCCTCCACCAGAGAGTTCCACTGCTGAACAGCCCTCACAATTTGGAAGTTCATCCTCATGTTCAAGTGGAATCTCCTTTCTGGTAGTTTGAAGCCATTGTACCGCATCCTAGTCTCCAAGGCAGCAGAAAACAAGCCTGCTCCCTCCTCCTTATGACTTCCTCTCACATATTTATACATGGCCATCATTACTTCTCTCAGCCTTCTCTTCTGCAGGCTAAACATGCACAGCTCTTTAAGCCGCTCCTCATAGGGCATGTTCTCCAGACCCTTGATCATTTTAGTCGCCCTCCTCTGGACACATTTCAGCTTGTCAACATCTCCCAATTTATGCAATGCCCAGAATTGAACACAGTATTCCAAGTGTGGTTTGACCAAGGCAGAGTAGAGGGGTAGTATGACTTCCCTGAATCATAGAGCTGGAAGAGAAGACAAGGGCTGTCCAGTCCAGTCCCTTACCATGCTACAATCAAAAGATTCAATATATCACTTCTAGTTACATTAGAAGTGCTGGCTTTAGTCTATAAAGCCCTAAACGGTTCTGGCCCTGCTTATCTGCCAGAACGTATCTCTTCTTATGAGCCATCAAGGAATTTAAGATCTTCTGGGGAGATCCTGCTCTCGGTCCTGCCTACTTCACAGGTTCGGTTGGCGGGGAAGAGAGATAGGGCCTTCTCAGTGGTGGCCCCTCAGCTGTGGAACACCCTCCCTAGGGACATTAGATCGCCCCCCACCCTCTTAATATTTCGTAAAAAACGTCAAAACCTGGCTTTGTGAGCAGGCTTCTTGACCTCGGAACGACTGGACAATTGTGATCGGATAACGATTTTGGTATTGAGATAAGGAGGATTTATGCTTTTATTGATTTTACTGTTTATGGAATTCTATGTATATTATATGCTTTTAATTGTTTTTATATTATTGTGGCATCGAATTGTGCCATTTTGTAAACCGCCCTAAGTCACCCTCTGGCTGAGAAGGGCGGTATAAAAATATAATAAATAAAATAAATAAAAATAATAATACTCTTAGTGTGTTGGTTTCTGCTATTTTGCAATGAGGGCTGCTTGAAACAACAGTCTATGGCAGGGGTAGGGAACCTACGGCTCGAGAGCCAGATGTGGCTCTTTTCATGATTGCATCTGGCTCTCCAGAGCAGCCTGGGCCTCTGTTTTCCAGCATCCAGTGAGGAGGAGTGATGCAAATGTGCCACGACTGCCTTTTCCGCACCACCATCACAGCCTCTTCCTCATTCCCCGCTGCTCTCGGGGCCCTGCGCCCTCTTTCCCCTTCCTTCTTTCCTCCATTCTCTTCCTTCCTTCTTTCCTCCATTCCCTTCCTTCCTTCCTTCCTTCCTTCCTTCCTTCCTTCCTTCCTTCCTTCCTTCCTTCCTCTTCCAATCTTTCCTTTTCTCCTTCCTTTTCGCTCCCTCTCTCCCCTTCTTTCCTCCATTCTCCCTCTTCCTTCCTTTCTTTCTCCCCTTCACCCTTTCCTTCTCCTTCTCTCCTTCCTTTTCCTCCCTCTCTCCCCTTCCTTCTTTCCTCCATTCTCCCTCTTCCTTCCTTCCTTCCTCTTCTATTCTTTCCCCCAAGTCTTCCTTTCCTTCTCCTTCCTTTCTTTTCACTTCCCTCTCTCTCCCCTTCTTTCTTTTCTTCCTTTCCTTCATTATTTTACTTTTTCCTCACTCTCTTTCCTTTCTTTTCTTCCCCATTTCCTTCTTTCTTTTCCCTTCCTTGTCTCTCTCTTGCTTTTCTTTTCTTCCTTTTCTATAGTTCATTCTTCCTTTCTTTCTTCCTCTCCCCTTTCCCCTTTATTTCCTCTGTCTTTCTTTCTTTCCTTCCCCCTTCCTTCCATCTTCTCTTCCTTCCCAGAGTCCTGAGCATGCCTTTTGCAGAGCCAGGTCTAAAGTGTCCCGTCCTTCTGCCGGGGGAATCCTTTTCTCATAGTATGTATGTATATACTCACATTTAGTTGAATTCAGTCTTAAAATATATTATATACTAGCTGTACCCGGCACGCGTTGCTGTGCCCTATTTAGGAGATGCGAGAAAGTCTGAGTATGTAAGGGTTGGAATTGATGTTAGTTACGGTCTTGGTGGGGGTCATGGCTGTGTCGTTGTGGGCCAAGGTAGGTTACTGTAAATTCAGGCCATACACAATGTCCCATGAGCTGAGGCCTAGTCGGGAAAATCAAGTTAATGAAGCCTTACTTTCAATTCAGAGCTTAAACAGCATCCCATTAAGTGAGGCCTAGTCAGGGAAATCAAGTTAATGAAGCCTTACTGTCAATTTTGGGCATGGTCTGTGATTTGTAGGGGTTTAAATTTTCTGTGGGAAGTGAATTGGGTGTTTGTGTTGGTGACTGCCTCAGGCCTTTGCCTTATCCTCCTCTGCCAGTTTATTATGGGTCGGAATGTTCATGTTGGCTGGCCAATAGAGGTGTTATGCAAATACTCCCTCATTGGCAACCAATCATGTTGTCAGAATGTAGAGGCCGGGAGATTTGTTGGCAGCCGCGGAGGACGCTGGGAAATGTAGTTTTTTTGTATTGTTGTTTTGGGGATCTTCTAGGTTTTTTTTGGGGGGGGGGAGTTTATTTGCTAAAAACCTACCTTGCCTGAGGCCTATTTTTGTTGCCAAGTTTGGTGTCTCTGCCTTGTAAGGTTTCTCTGTCTAGGACGGTCGTTCCATGACGGGACCTCCTTTATATAATAGACTAGCTGTACCCGGCACGCGTTGCTGTGCCCTTTTTAGGAGATGCGAGAAAGTCCAATCATCCACGGTGTGTCCTCCTCTAAACTGCAGTTGGATGGAGTGTGGGTCATGGGGGGCATGGTGTGCCAAGTTGGGTCTTTATTGGTCTTGGTTCTGGGCCACAGTGGTCTGTGGGGAATGATGGGTTTTGAAGTACTACAAATCAGGGCTCTGTGTGCCTAGGTAGGTTACTGTAAATTCAGGCCATACACAATGTCCCATGAGCTGAGGCCTAGTCGGGAGAATCAAGTTAATGAAGTCTTACTGTCAATTTAGAGCCTAAACAGCTTCCCAGTAAGTGAGGGCTAGTTAGGAAATCAAGTTAATGAAGCCTTACTGTCAATTTTGGGCGTGGTCTGTGATTTTTGGGGTGTAAATTTTCGGTTGGAAGTGATTTGGTGTTTGTGTTGGGGATTGGCTCAGGCCTTTTCCTTATTCTGTTTTGGCAGTTTATTATGGATCGGAATTTTCATGTTGGCTGGCCAGTGCAGCAGTTATGCAAATCCGCCCTTATTGGCAGCCAATCATGTTGTTCAGAATGTAGAGGCTGGGTGAGTCTTTGGCTGCCCCGGAGGATGCTGGTAAATGTAGTTTTATTTTTACTCGTTGTTTTGGGGGGCTTTTAGGTTTTGGGGGGGAAAGTTTCTTTGCTACAAACGTACCTTGCTTGAGGCCTATTTCTGTTGGAAAGTATTGTGTTTCTGCGTTGTAAGGTTTCTTTGTTTGAGATATACATCACATGACATGAACCCATTTATATAATAGATATAACAATATTAATATAAGAATATAGAAACAATATAAATATGAGACATAAGGTCAACTTATACATGATTATATATAGAACCCCCTACCTGGATGAATGGGGTTGGCCTGGATGGCCCTTGCGGTCTCATCCAACTCTGCGATTCTATGGCACATCAATATTTAGGATAAATAGCAGAGTGGATGCACTTCTCCAATTGGTACAGAAGCTATTACCGTATTTTTCGCTCCATAAGACGCACCGGATGATAAGACGCACCTAGATTTTAGAGGAGGAAAATTGGAAAAAATATATTTACGCTCCCCTCTAAAATCTAGGTAAGTCTTATCAGCAGGTGCGTCTTCTCAGCTCGTTCGCCCTTCTGCCTCCTTTTCTTCCCCACCCTTTCCTTGAGGGAAGAAAAGGTGGGGGAACGAAAAGGAGGCAGAGGGCGGAGCGAACCGCGGCCCTCAAGGAAAGGGCAGGAGAAGCGATAGGAGGCGGAGGGTGAGGGATGCGCTCGCGGCAGCTGTGTCGCGAGCGGTTTGCTCCGCCTCCGCCTCCTGGTGCTTCCCTGCGCCCCTTTCCTTGAGGGCAGGAGAAGCAAAAGGAGGCGGAGGGAGAGGGAACCGCTCGCGTCAGCTGTGACGCGAGCGGTTTGCTCCGCCGCCTCCTTTTGCTTTCCCCGCCCTCAAGGAAAGGGCAGGAGAAGCAAGGAGGCGGAGGGAGGGAACCGCTCGCGTCAGCTGTGTATGACGGCGTTTCCGCCTCGCCTCCTTTTGCTTCCCTCCGCCCTTTCCTTGAGGGCAGGAGAAGCAAAAGGAGGGAGGGAGAGGGAACCGCTCGCGTCAGCCAGACGCGAGCGGTTTGCTCCGCCTTCGCCTCCTTTTGCTTCCCCCGCCCTCAAGGAAAGGGCAGGAGAAGCAAAGGAGGCGGAGGGAGAGGAACCGCCGCGTCAGCTGTGACGCGAGCGGTTTGCTCCGCCTCCGCCTCCTTTTGCTTCCCTCCGCCCTTTCCTTGAGGGCAGGAGAAGCAAGGAGGCGGAGGGAGAGGAACCGCTCGCGTCAGCTGTGACGCGAGCGGTTTGCTCGCCTCCCCTCCTTTTGCTTCCCTCCGCCCCCTTTCCTTGAGGGCAGGAGAAGCAAAAGGAGCGGAGGAGGGAGGGAACGCTCGCGTCTGCTGACGCGCGAGCGGAATCGCCGGCGCCTGCTTTTTGCCCCCGCCCTCAAGGAAAGGGCAGGAGAAGCAAAGGGAGGCGGCGGAGCGGGCCGCTCGCGTCACAGCTGCTGACGCGACGCGATTCCTCTCCCTCCGCCTCCTTTGCTTTCCCTCCGCCCTTTCCTTGAGGGAAGCAAAGGTGGGGGAAGCAAAGGAGGCGGAGGAGAGGGGAACCAGCGTCCCTCCGCCGCCCAAGAACGGACCAGAGAGAAGAGGAGGCGGCGACAGGGTGAGTCTATCGCCGCCCTCCCTCTGCTCACGCCTCCCCCCGCCTGCATGTCGCACCATAAGAGCGGCTGATTTTTCCTCCCACTTTGGGAGGAAAAAAAGTGCGTCTTATGGTGCGAAAAATACTGTAATTATTTCTGAAGCTGGAGGATGTCATATTGGCAGAGGGTGAGGAGGAATGTCCGCCTCCTGGCCCGCCCCCGCCAGGCTTTGGAACCGGGCGGGAGGCGGGAGCCCGGGGAGGAGGGAGGGGCTTGGGAGGGGGAGGAGTGTCCGCCTCCTGGCCCGCCCCCGCCAGGCTTTGGAACCGGGCGGGGGGCGGGAGCCCGGGAGGAGGGGGGGAGGGGCTTGGGAGGGGGAGTGTCCGCCTCCTGGCCCGCCCGCCAGGCTTTGGAACCGGGGCGGGAGGCGGGAGCCCGGGGGAGGAGGGGAGGGGCTTGGGAGGGGGAGTGTCCCGCCTCCTGGCCCCGCCCCGCCAGGCTTTGGAACCGGGCGGGGAGGCGGGAGCCCGGGAGGAGGGGAGGGGCTTGGGAGGGGGGTGTCCGCCTCCTGGCCCGCCCCCGCCAGGCTTTGGAACCGGGCGGGAGGCGGGAGCCCGGGAGGAGGGGGAGGGGCTTGGGAGGGGGAGGGTGTCCCGCCTCCTGGCCCGCCCCCGCCAGGCTTTGGAACCGGGCGGGAGGCGGGAGCCCGGGAGGAGGGAGGGGCTTGGGAGGGGGAGGTGTCCCGCCTCCTGGCCCGCCCCCGCCAGGCTTTGGAACCGGGGCGGGAGGCGGGAGCCCGGGAGGAGGGAGGAGGGCTTGGGAGGGGAGGGAGTGTCCCGCCTCCTGGCCCGCCCCGCCAGGCTTTGGAACGGGCGGGAGGCGGGAGCCTGGGAGGAGGGGAGGGGCTTGGGAGGGGGAGGAGTGTCCCGCCTCCTGGCCCCGCCCGCCAGGCTTTGGAAGGCGGGGAGGCGGGAGCCCGGGAGGGAGGAGGAGGGGCTTGGGAGGGGGGAGTGTCCTGCCTCCTGGCCCGCCCCCGCCAGGCTTTGGAACCGGGGGGGGGGAGGCGGGAGCCTGGGAGGAGGGGGAGGGGCTTGGGAGGGGGAGGGTGTCCCGCCTCCTGGCCCCGCCCCGCCAGGCTTTGGAACCAGGCGGGGAGGCGGGAGCCCGGGAGGAGGAGGGGCTTGGGAGGGGTGTCCCGCCTCCTGGCCCCGCCCGCCAGGCTGGAACCGGGCGGGAGGCGGGAGCCCGGGAGGAGGGGCTTGGGAGGGGGAGGAGTGTCCCGCCTCCTGGCCCTTCCCCCGCCAGGCTTTGGAACCGGGCGGGAGGCGGGAGCCCGGGAGGAGGGGGAGGGGCTTGGGAGGGAGGAGTGTCCCCGCCTCCTGGCCCTGCCCCCCGCCAGGCTTTGGAACCGGGCGGGAGGCGGGAGCCCGGGAGGAGGGGAGGGGCTTGGGAGGGAGTGTCCCGCCTCCTGGCCCGCCCCCGCCAGGCTTTGGAACCGGGCGGGAGGCGGGAGCCCGGGAGGAGGGAGGGGCTTGGGAGGGGGAGGCGTGTCGCGGTGGCAGGGGTGGCGGGGGAGGTGGGAGGGGCTGGGGAGGAGGAGGGTTTCCCCTCCTCCTTCCAGGTCCCCCGCCGCTCTTCCTGAGGAGGCGGAGGAGGCGCTCTGGCTGCCATGTGCGAACGTTCTAAACGTTCGCTGGCAGCCAAGTGGCGAGGTTGGGAGTTCCGTTGGCAATTTTTGGGGATCGTTTTTTGGGGTGCTGGGAGGATGTAGGTCCGGTTTTTTTGCTGTTGTCTGTAGCGAGTGTAATGGTCCAGTAGGCTGCCAAGTTTGGTGCTTCTGCGACTTATAGTTTCTTTGTCTATAACCATCTTTGCACGACCGCGTCTCCTTTATATATATAGATTACAGTATATGGCTTTCACTGAAATACATTTCCAAATATTTTGCTTTTATGGCTCTCTGAGTCAAAAAGGTTCCTGACCCCTGGTCTATAGCTTCACAAATGTGTTGTTGTGATGTGTAGAGCTTTGGGATTGAAAAATGTTTTAGTTCTTTTAAGCAGCTACCAGGGTCTCTTCAGGGTGTTGGGGATCCAAAGGGCCAAACTGAACCTCCATGAAAAACCTCACAGGGTCCACATGGGTCTTTCCTTCACCATCCATCCTATCAGATGGCTGTATTCTTAGACCTGGACCTCTTTGCAGTGGTTCTTATTCAGAGACTTCAGACTAAATTGTTACATCTTCCTTTCTGTAATCAAGTAACAAATTGTTTCATTAGGCATATCAAATGTTGCATTTACAAGAGAAGGAAACTAAGATCCTTTGGAGATGCACACTGAAGTTAGTTTCCATAAAGTAGCCTTGAGAGAAATAATTAGAGAAACAGGTAGTGAGAAAGGGGAACCAAGGACGATCTTGCCAGGAAGCTAGCAGGAACAACAAAGATAGGGTGTGCTTTTGTGCATGGATGCAACCTGCAAACAGGAAGGAGATTATGAAGAGGAAGAACTCGCCTAGTCCAGTTGCCCTCAGGAATGGTGGAGCCAAACAAAGAGCACCACAGAATGTGAAATATATAGATCATAGATTGTATCTGACCCCACAAAGGAAGTATTGTGCCTCCTGCCAAACTTCACTTAGGCAATCTTGGCGGTGGATACGTAGGTGGCTGTGGAGCCCTATTCTTGACCTGCATTTTCTCCCACATTGAGGGCATTGGTTTCCAGGTGGAAGGCGGTCCTGTTTGGAGTTGGCTTGATGCGCCTTCCACTTAGGCACATTTCTCTCTTTTGCCCTCCTTTCGTGCCTCTTCAAATTGTACAGCACTGCTGGTCACAGCTGACCACCAACTAGAGTGCTCAAGGGCTAGGGTTTCCCAGTTCTTGGTGTCTATGCCAGAGTTTTAAAGTTTGGCATTAATTAATTAATTAAAACTTGTCTGTCGCCACTCTCGTACGGCTCGGGGCGACTCACAACACTAAAAACACAATTAAAAATAACGTATATAGAACACAGCATATACGCATAAATCACAGGTAAAATAGCATATAAAAACACAACATATACACATAGTAATACTTATTACATTTACAGCCTCTACACGAGAAGCAGGTTTAAGTCCATCTTTAAATCTCTTTTCCTGTCTGCCAACATTCTGTTTCCTGTTCTTGGGTTCAGAGTAGAGTAGCTGCTTTGGGAGATGGTGATCACGCATTCGGACAATGTGGCCGGTCCAGCGGAGTTGATGCTGGAGGACCATCCCTTCAATGCTCGTGGTCTTTGCTTCTTCCAATACGTTGACGTTTGTCAGTCTGTCTTCCTAAGAGATTTGCAGGATCTTTTGGAGGCAACGCTGATGGAATCATTCTAGGAATCGCATGAGATGTCTGTAAAGAGTCCACGTTGTGCAGGCATATAGCAGGGTTGGGAGGACAATAGGTTTATAAACAAGCACCTTGGTATCCCTACGGATGTCCCGATCCTCAAACACTCTGTGCATAATTCGGAAAGATGCTGCACTCACAGAGCACAGGCGGTGTTGTATTTCAATGTCAATGTTGACTTTTGTGGAGAGGTGGCTGCCAAGGTGGCTGCCAATGTTGACACTGGAAAATGGTCAACATTTTCTAGTGTTACACCATTAAGCTGTATTTCTGGCATTGCAGACGGATTGGCTGGTGACTGCTGGAAGAGCACTTTGGTTTTCTCAATGTTCAATGACAGGCCGAGCTTCTCATATGCTTCTGCAAAGGTGTTTAGAGTGGCTTGTAGGTCTTTTCCTGAATGCACACAGATGACATTGTCATCGGCATATTGGAGTTTTATAACAGATGTTGTAACCTTGATTTTGGCATTCAGTCTAATGAAGTTAAACAGCTTCTCATCAACAAGATGAAGTATCATAGCGATGAAGATGGAGAATAGGGTTGGGGCAATAACACATCCCTGTTTGACACAAGATTCCACCTTAAATGGGTCACTTGGGAGCAATTTCTGTCCAAGCCTGTTGCCACCATGTCATCATGGAGGAACCGCAGGATGTTCACAAATTTGTCAGGGCGCCCGATTTTTTGGAGGATGGCCCAGGGAACACTGCTATTCACTGTGTTGAATGCCTTTGCGAGGTCAATGAATGTCATGTACAGAGGTTGATTTTGTTCCCTGCATTTTTCTTGGAGCTGTCGTGCAGTAAAGATCATGTCCACTGTTATTCTGGAGGGCCGGAAGCCATTCTGGAATTCTGGGAGGGTGTCTTCTGAGAGGGGTAGAAAGTGGTTTGCAAGGATTCTTGCAAGGAATCCTGTGCAAAAACCCAGTACTGTGTCACCAAAACTTGTGATTTGCAGTTCTTGGAAGCTCGGGAGCATCAGTGTTGTTCTAGAGCAGTGGTTTTTAACCTGTGGGCTGCGGACCACCAGTGGGCTGCAAGGACGAAAATCTGGTCCATGAGCCTCCTTCCTCTTTATTTATTTTATTTATTTTATTTCCACTCCTTTCACGCCTCCTGCCACTGCTTTCCTGTTGCTGACCATGGCATATATTCTTCTGTATCAGAAACTAGAGCTGATGTGGTCTATCCAATGCAATTTTCTGAATCAGCACCCCAAATAACCAAACTGAATCTAAAGTTGACCAAAAACTTTCTTAACCCTTTTGGTACTAATGTTGGAGAGCGGTCCCTTGTTAAAGTGGCCCCTGGTCAAAGGGGTCCCTGATCAAGTGGTCCCTGGTCAAAAAAAGTTTGGGAACCACTGTTCTAGAGCAAGACACTTGGTCTAACGCAAAAATAGGAAACTGGTGTCTTTCCAGATGTTCTTGGACTCCAGGTTTTATAATTCTTCATTATCAATTATTGTCTGGGGATACTGGGACATGCAGCTTTCTGGATGTTCCTGGGTGGAATCCAGCCCTGGAGGACTTTGCTTTGCAATGCGATTGTTATAATTCTATAAGAATACCCTCTAGCCATGATTGAGTGATTTTATGGTTACTACAATACCAGTGAGGAGCGGTCTGAGGGGGTGAGTTTGGTTCGAGGGGCCGGAGGCGCCCTGTTATCCCAATAACCCCGAAGGTGTTGGAACAACGTGTTTAAATAATGTACCAGTAAGGCCTCTCGTGTGGTGCCTGTGTACTTGGAACCACGGCCTTCGTGTGGTGCCGTCGGCGTTCCTCCCACCTACATTACTCCATGGGCTCTTCTTTTGATTGTATCTATATGTTGTAAAGTGCAATCACTCTGGACTCTTTTCATTGGGCTTATTGATGTACATGACTGCGCCGCCCTATTGAATTCTATGTATTGTTCGCTATTTGTCTTGCATTTGCCTTAGATAGTAGACACAGACCTCAGTGTTACTAGTACCAGCATTGCTATACGGCAGGGGTGGGCAACTATTTTTTCCAAGGGGCCACACGAGAGCCAAAAAATATTATGGAGGGCCGCACCTAGAGGCGGAACTACATGCTAATCTACATAATTTATTTATTTATTCACTTACTATATTTACTATATATTACACATAATTAATATTAACATATTAATATCCTTGAGAAATATATGTTGGGAATATGGAAATGTGGAGAAAATATTTTTGCATGTTGAGTATTAAAATGCCTTCAGTTCGCGCCTCTGTTCTTACTTTCTCTGATATGTGTCAATGTGGGAGAAATATTCATATATTATTAGTATTAATATCATAATTATTATATTATAGTATATATATAAGCATAATATATTGAAATTATAAAATATCATATAACATATTATATTATTTATTATATTATTTTATTATTGTTATAAAATGGGGTGGTACAATAATAATAAAAACCACTAAAATAAAATAATGCTTCCTTATAGTCCCCTTCTCTGGAGATTTTTATGCAAAGGCCAGGCAGGGAGGCAAGTCAGGGGCCCTTATTGGCGGGCCGGATAGAATCAGCCAAAGGGGCATCCTGCCCCGGGCGGTACATAAAAAGAATTTGCCCACCCCTGCTATACGGGGACATGCCCTGCAATGATCTGTTTGTCAAATGTACCATATTTCTAATGTTGACCATATTGATTGTGCTACTTTGAATACATTTTGATACTTTTGTAATTCATTTGTGTAATTATTTCCATTCAGTGGGCTACACTGTATATTTACCTAGCCCTTCCATTTGCCAGGACCTTAGTTACTCAGGTTTATAGCTCCATTTACTTCAGTTGTTACACAGTGAGCACCCTTCGTTTGTGTTGCTTTTGAATGATTCCCAACCATGACTTTGTCTATGTTTGTATGTTTCATTGGTTTTCCCCCAAAAATGAGAAGTAAATTCTTTGATACTTCTTGTTTTGACAAAAAGGGGGTTTCTTTAAAGATGGTGAGTGCTGTGACAAGACTCAGGAGGGATACAATTGGTTTGCTTTAATATGTGTAGCTTTTCCTTGCTTTTACAAAAACTTACTACAAAAGGCCTCATGTTAGGCATGGACAAACTTTGGCCCTCCAGGTGTTTTCGACTTCAACTCCCACAATTCCTAACAATCTCAGGCTGAGGAGAAAAAGGAAAGGGCCTGAGGCTGTTAGGAATTGTGGGAGTTGGAAGTTCAAAACACCTGGAGGGCCGAAGTTTTCCCATGCCTGCTCTATATCCCTACCACACTGTAGTTACATGAATTATTAGTATTACGTTTATTTATACTCCACTTTTTCTCCCTACTCAAAGCTACAGGTATGACTAATACCATTTAATTACCTCACTTCCAGTGCCAACGTTCCATAGAGTTGCATTAGATAACCTAGATATTCTGTAGGAATTTGTTAGGTTCTCCAGCACAACTTCGTGTTACCTTCCAAGGGAAGTGTATCATAGATCAGTGTTTCCCAACCAATGTGCCGTGGCACACTAGTGTGCCGTGAGCGATCATCAGGTGTGCCGTGGGAAATTGGAACCTCCAATACCCTTTCTTCCCCCTCCTGCCAAACACTTTTTCTTCTCCACTTGGGCTCCCTTCTTCCCAGCCTGGCTCTGCTCACTTTGCTCTGGGGCGAGTCTGTGCAGTAGTGCCCGCACGGGTCACGCCTTCCTCCCTCTACCCTCTCCTCCTAAACACGCTCACGCTGTCCCCTCGGATCAAAATGGCCACAAAAACAGCAGTGTCGAAGAAAAAGCAAGTGTTCGGCAAGAGAGGAAAGAAAGGGCGCGAAGGGGAAGGGGGAGGAAGAGGTCTCTGTCGAAAGCTGGCATGGGCAAACTTGGACCTTCCAGGTGTTTTGGACTCCAAATCCCACCATTCCTAGCAGCCTTGGGCTCTTTTCATTTCCCCCCCTCAGCCACTTAAGCAGGAAAGGGCCTCAGGCTGTTAGGAATGGTGGGAGTTGAAGTCCAAGGCACCCAGAGGGCCAAAGTTTTCCCATGCCTGTTAGAGGGACCTTAAAGTGGTGAGCCTCCTTCCAACATTGTGATTCTGGGTAGAAAACAAACAACAACATAACATAACATTGTTTGAGTCCACACTGCTCTTTGGGTGTAAGTGAACTACAACTTCCTTGAACTACAACTTCAAGGTCAATTCCCAAGCAAACCCTTTCAATACTTTCCGTTGGTAATGGGAGTTCAATATGCCAAGTTTGGTTCAATTCCATTGTTGCAGGAGTTCAGGATGCTCTTAGATTGTGTGTTAACTATAAATCCCAGAAACTGTAACTCCCAAATGTCAAGGTCTATTTTCCTCAAACTCCATCTGTGTTTACATTTGGGCATATTGAGTATTCATGCCAAGTTTGGTCCTGATCCAACATTGTTTCAGTCCACAGCGCTCTCTGGATATAGGTGAACTACAACTCCAAAACCCAAGGTCAATGCCCACCAAACTCTTATAGTATTTTCTCTTGGTTATGGAAGTTTGGGAAGTTTGTGTCTTTCTGCCATTCCTGCCAGGATATCTATGTTGTGTTCATCGAAACAGGCCCAGGTTTCACACTGAGTGTATAAATACATTTTAAAACATATTGACTATATGTATTACTGTGTTAGAGTGTCATTTTGGTTGGTGGTGTGCCCCAGGATTTTGCAAATGTAAAAAATGTGCCGCAGCTCAAAAAAGTTTGAAAAACACTGCATTAGACAACCTAGATATTCTGTAGGAATTTGTTAGGTTCTCCAGCACAACTTTGTGTTACCTTCCAAGGGAAGTGTACCATAGATAATCATCATCATCATCTTTATTTATATCCCACCTCCATCTCCCCAAGGGGGACTAGAAGCAGCTAACATGAGGCCAAGCCCATTGGGAGGTAGCTCATTCCTACAGAAACGATTTTATTCCTAGGTGTAGTTACTGAAGCCATGGATAAGGGTTCTACGGATATGGGACTCTTGATGAATTAGAGTTTTGGCATCTTGTTCAGTTTTCTTGTAGCAACTAGTATGGTTTTTCCTGCCTACAAATTGATCTGGAGCCATTAATGAATTTTTGTAGGATATGGTTGTTTCAACTAAGTTTGGCAGTATATTGTTTGTGTTGTCCTTTGGCATATATGGATGTTGAGCCTTTTTGAGGATTTGATTTTTTGGCAGTAGTTTGTTGTGAAACCACTTTGAATGGCGCAGTTGCAGAAAAAGCATTCATCAGTAACCTGGTCTGACTTGAGATACTTTCTTCTCAGTATAATTAGTGTACGGATTGGGATTGCATATATTATTCTCATCCCCAGGCCCACAGGATCACTTGCAGCCTTAAAATGAACATATGCCTGTTTGGATTAAGAACAGGAAGCATTTTCCCTCTTTCACAAATAAGCATTCAGTCATCTTCTGTGTTGTATAAAGAGAAACCACAGCAGCCTGTTTCAGCTGAATGTCCTCCAGATGTGTCAGGCTACAGGTTTCATCATTCATAACTAGCATGGCCAATGGCCAAGTGTGTGGCTAGTGATCATGGAAGTTGTAAGTCCTACATAGACTTAAAGAAGGCCGAACAAAGGTCTTTTTACTCAACTCTGTCCTGCAGCCTTTGGAAGGAACAGTGCTTGGGATTACCTGAAGATGCTTCAACTCTCTTTTTCTGTGGGGTGTTTAGGATCTTTGGTGGCTAGGTAACATATACAGGCAGTCCCCAAGTTATGAACATCCAACTTACTGTAGCACAGCAGTTCTCGTTTGTGCCTGGGGGGCAGGGGACAGGACCGGGGGTCCCATTGGCATTGGGGCCTGCAGCAGCGGAGATGGATTCTGAAGAGGATTTAGAAGGGTTAGCAGAAGGAGAGTTTCCCATCACTGGGCCTCCTTCTCCCACAGAAAGCTTGGCTTGGGGTGAAGGTTGGCCTGACCCTTACGACGAGACAGATAACCAGGTGCAAATGGAAAGCAGTGATAGCAAAACTTATGAACGGCCAGGGGGGAGAGGTTCACAGGATCCTTTGAGTGAAAACATGGAAGAGAGCGGCTGGGAAGAATCTAGAGAGGAGAGCTCTCACAGAGATAGGGCAGCAGATGTTGGGAGGCAAGGCCGTACTTTCGATAGGAGACGGGACATCGAGACTAGCAGGAGGGGCTGGTACCATAGCCTAGACAGGCCGAGGTCCGTCAGCGGAGATTGGAGACGACAAAGCCTAGAGCGTCGGGGACCTCGGCAGAAAGATTAAGTATAGGATCCGTGGGAACGGATCCTCAGTACTTCCGCCACGTCTCATCTGAGCAGACGTGAAGCGAAGCTGGTCCACGGAGCTAGGTTGGCTAGTGGCTTACCAAGTCTTGTTTTGCATCTTGTATCTTGCCTTGTTCCTGAATCCGCATTGCTGTGCGGAGCCTTGCCAAGTCTTTTGAATACTTTACCAAGTTGTTTTGGACATTTGATTGCCTTTTGCCTTTGGATTTGCTTTTGCTATTTTTATGGACAATATACCTTTTGAACTGTTTTTATATATTCAATAAAGTAGTTAGCCTTCAGTCCGTCTCTGTGTGTGTGATTAAGGGGCCGGTCAAGTCCGTGCATCGTGACACTTACAAGCGACTTCTAGTTACAAACGGGTGAGACAACAGGAAGTGAGAGAAATCTACGCCTAGGAAGGGAAATCCACTCCTAAAAGAGTTATGGGGAAGCTTCCTCACCAATCTTTGTTTCCATAGCAAGCTGAATTTATCACAGGGACAAAAAGTGAGGTGAAATCTTCTGAACAAGGGTACAGACTAGGCCTGTTAAATCATGCTTCTAAATGTTTTAAAGTACTTACAAAACTAAAATTATGGGGGTGAAAACTAAATGGCGCTGGTACTTTGTTTCTATAGTGTTGCTAAAGTTCCGGTGGTGAAATGAACTTTTGTAAGTACTTTAGAAACATTTAGAAGCATGATTTAACAGGCGTAGTACAGACATCAAAACATACACATCCTGGGTATTAACCCTAGCCTATACCAGTGTTTCCCAACCAGTGTGCCGGGGCACACTAGTGTGCTGTGAGCGATCATCGGGTGTGCCGTGGGAAATTGGAACCTCCAATACCCTTTCTTCACCCTCCTGCCGAACACTTTTTCTTCTCCACTCGGGCTCCCTTCTTCCCAGCCTCGCTCTGCTCGCTTTGCCTCGCTTTGCTCAGGAGGGGAGGGAGGAAGACGTGACCCGTGCGGGCGCTACTGCGCAAACTCGCCTCACGTCTTCCTCCCTCCCCCTCCCCTCCTGAACACGCTCACGCTGCCCCCTCGGATCAAAATGGCGGCAGCTATTTTGACATTGCTCCCGTTTTCAACCACATATCTGTGTGAGATAAGCTTATCAAGCTTGACTGCGATAAAAACTAAAAACAGAGATAGACTGACAGCTGTTGAGCAAGACCTTTGTGTGTGTCTTTCTGCCATTCCTGCCAGGATATCTACTTTGTGTTCATCGAAACAGGCCCAGGTTTCACACTGAGTGTATAAATACATTTAAAAACATATTAACTATATGTATTACTGCGTTAGAGTGTCATTTTGTGTCTTTTTTATTTTTTTTTTGAAGAAGGTTTAGCTTTTTTTATTTTATTTTATTTTTTTAAAAAGATTTTATTTACATACAAAAACAACTTACAATGTAGACAGAATACAAAACAGTGAACATTTTACATACACATAACCCACCACCAAGGCCTGAACAGGTATCCTTTACTTTGCCATATCTTTATAAATCAACCCTTAAACTAAATGTCAAATCCAAAATTCCTGACCAACAGGGTTATATTGCATTCTATTTTCACTCTCTAAAGTGTATTTAATAAAAACCGACCAGTATGCTTCAAAATCTGATCTATTAGTTTCCCCCCTGAATAACTTCATTTCCATTGTTAGTTTATCATTTAAGGCTATGTTCCATACCTCCCTATACCAAGCTTCCAGTGTAAGATTAGTTATTATTTTCCAATTCCTTGCTATTATAATTCTTGCCACAGTGAATAAAATAATCATCAACTCTTTCTTTTCCTTTTCTAAATTCAACATTGTGGCATCCATTAGTAATGCTAACCTAGCATCCGGAGTAATATTTAGCCCTATAATATTGCTTATTTCGATAAATATAGCCTTCCAAA
Source organism: Anolis apletophallus (assembly GCA_030556195.1). Classification (NCBI taxonomy): domain Eukaryota; kingdom Metazoa; phylum Chordata; class Lepidosauria; order Squamata; family Anolidae; genus Anolis; species Anolis apletophallus. The sequence goes on along the minus strand of JARBWK010000003.1, from coordinate 33,659,902 downwards.
AATTCTTCACTTGGGGGCATTCCCACCATAAATGAAAATATGTCCCTTTGTGCATGCCACATCTCCAGCAGAGGTTGCTTTGCTTGCTGTCCATCTGATGTTGTTTGACCGGTGTGGTATACCATCTCCATATAACTTTAAATACATTTTCTTTTAATCTTGTTGATAAATTCTTAGCCACTCTCCACTTCAGAACCCTTTTCCAATCGAAATCTGTCAGAGGCCCTAGGTCTCCTTCCCAGACCTTTTCAAACAGCTTCAGCCCTGTTTCTTCGCCAATTAATCCATTATATATTTTCCCAATTAATCCTTTCCCTGTTATTTCTTGGGTTTTAAGTTTGCTTAACCATTCCTCATATTTATTCAATGCTCTACATCTGGGATTTTTACTTAAGAAGTCCCTTTTCCAGTTATACAGCTGTTGTCTCTCAAACCAGTTCAGAGCACCTTGTTCTTCTAACTTATTGAACTTGCCCATTGAATTTTGTATCCATTCTTTCCAGGAAAGAGCAGTTTCCACCTCCACTATTTTTTTTATATTTAAGTTTAATTCTCAGGTCTTCTGGGAAATTCTCCAGTAACACTATTGGGGTTAAGGGGGAAATTTCTGGAAATACCTTGCTTTTTAACTTAACCCATATCTCCATAACGTCTTTAGCCAGGTTATTTTTGCACTCCTTAATTTCTTTACCTGTTTTTGCCCTATAAAACATTTCCCCATAATCTCTTTGCCAACATTTCCCTTCCAGTTCCTGCCAGATTAATTTTGGTTCCGAGAGCAGCCTAAACACTCCCTTTATAATGTGTGCCTGGTGGTAGGTTTTTAGTTCTGGTATTCCTAGTCCCCCTAATTTCTGAGAAATATACCATAAGCCTCTCGGTAGCCTGGATCTTCTGGTACCATTACAAAATTCATTGACTATTTTCTGCCATTTTTAAGATCAACCTCTGGCAGTTTAATAGGTAACATATTACAGAGGAAGTTGAATTTAGGTAGTATTTTCATTTTAAAGATTGCTATTCTGCCAAACCATGAGAGGTTAAATTTTTTGAATTCTAGCAGTCTTTCTTGAATTTCCCTGAATAGTCTATCAAAATTTAAATTTTTTTAACTCTGAGTAGTTAACCGGTCTTGTGACTCCCAAGTACTTAATTTTATTTCTGATCTTAACCTTAAATTGATCAATTATTTTCTCCTTGTCTGTTTCTCTAGGTTTATTGTCATTACCTCAGTTTTCTTCCAATTGATTATTAGGCCTGTCATTTTTCCAAACTGTTTTAAATGTAGATTTATCCGGTCTAGTGCCTTATCTGGATTTCTGACTGTCAAAAGGGTGTCATCCGCGAATAAGCTAATTTTGATTTTGTTTTCCACTCCCATTCCCTGTACTTCATTATCCTTCTTGATTGCAGAGGCCAATAATTCCATAACTAATATAAATAATACCGGAGAAAGAGGGCAGCCTTGCTTAACTCCTTGCATGATACTGAAGGTTTCAGTACTTGAATCATTAATTATGACTTTAGCCCTATTTTCTGAATATATTTGTTCTATTATATGTTGGAACCCCTCTCCAAAACCATATTTTTTAATTAATAATTTCAACACTGTCCAACCTATCGAGTCAAAGGCTTTATATATATCAAGTGCAATAATGCCTACTTGAGCTTTCTCATTTTTAGCATTCTCTATAATATTTATCAATCTGCGGACCAAGTCAGACATTTGTCTGCCCTTAACAAACCCGCATTGATCTGGGCTAATATAATCTATGAAATTTTTTAATCTATTTGTCAAAATTGCCGTGAAAATTTTTGCGTCTTGGTTAATTAGAGAGATAGGGCGATAAGAGTCTAATAGTAATTTATCTTTACCCGGCTTGGGTATTAGTATTATACTAGTATTTTTCCATGAATTTGGTATGGGTTTTCCCTTCAATATTTCATTGAACAATCCCTGTAATTTGGGTACTAGGAAATCTATATAAGTTTTATAAATTTCAGCTGGAATACCATCTTCACCCGGTGATTTACCTTTCCTTAATTTCTTAATTGTGTCTTTAATTTCTTCTTGTGATATAGATTTCTCCATTTCCTTACTATGTGTCTCGCTTAGTTTTGTACCTAAGTTTTGTTCCAGATATTTGTCCAGCTCTTCTATATCCACTTCTGTATTTCTATACATATTAGAGTAGAAATCCTGTATCGCTTTAATTTTATCTACCATTCTGGCACAAACAATACCATTGCTATCCTTGATACATCCAATCTCCCTTTTTTAGTTTTTTGGTCTGTGCTATTTTTGCCAGCAGTTTTGAGCTTTTATTATTATATTCAAAAAAATATCTGTTTGTATACATCATATCTTTTTTACCTTTTTCTATATCTTTAGCCTCCAACTCTTTCTTTAATCTTGTCATTTTGTGTTATTTTGCTTGGTGGTGTGCCCCAGGATTTTGTAAATCCTTAGATTTATGGATAAGGGTGATTTCAGAAAGCTCTCTAGCAAGATGGAAATGCAGAGCCTGGAGAAATTACTTTGGGGATCAACTCCCAGCCACGGGGGTTTCATGTTGGATGCCAAGTGGACAGAAAGTCAACTTAAGGATTTCAGGATTGATGCCTCATGATCTGAGCATGAGTGAAGGATTTTGGCATCAGCATTGGTCTGAATATGACCAGGGAAGGCCAAAAATAGAAAATGATCAGAGTGGGCACAAGCAATAATTGCTGAGTTTTTGCTGTGAAGGTGTAAAGGGAGGGAAATAGTTTCTTGAGCAGGGAGGTATCAATGCGACTTGGGGATAGTGGGAGTATCCAGACTAAACATTGTCCCAAATGTTTTGATGTCTGCAGCACTAATTTGTCTCATTATTTTGCTGAGTATTTAATATTTGATTGTCAGTCACTGATGATTTTTTAACAGTGCATTTAGTAACACAATCTAGATAAGAGAATCTTAGACTCCTAATAAGAACGGAAAAACTAGGGATTGGAAAAGCAGCTTTTTTGAATGCCTAAATTAGCTTGGAGATTCTGGGTGTTTTCATCCCAACCAAGTAATGTTTTTTTCAAGCTTATTGTCCAGGATCAGATTATTCATCTAATTACATGTTACAAAATGCTTTCTTTGTTGATGTGTGCTGTTATTATTTATTTAATTACAGTATTTATATTCCCCATTTCTAACCCTGAAGGGGACTTAGGGTGGATCACAATGCACACATACTGTACACGACAAACATTCAATGCCGATTTTAGACATACAGACAGATAGAGGTATTTTTGGTATTTCAACTTCGGCGCGTGGAGGTTATGCTTGTTTCCGGCCTCAGGGGGGTGTTGTCGCTTCATCCACTATGATGCTGTGTCAGTTTGATTGTATTTCCTTGCTCTTTGATTGCTGGCATTTTTATGTCATGAAGTGGGTTTTGGTGGTGGGAACCGGGGAGAACCTCCCGGTCCCATTCCTATACCCCCCCCAACCCCAGTCGACTGGGGGGCCCGGTGGACCATCAGGTACAGGGCAAGGTCCACCTTTACCACCATGGACAACGCAAGACCCTGTTGAGGGAAGGACATACCTGCCTTTATCTTCTACCTGTTGTCCCCGTTGTTTAGAGGGTGACCACCGGCACACCCCTTTTCAGAGGGAGGGCAGAAGGCCGGACACCTAGGGGATTCGGGGGAGGATGAGGTGCGGGGGCGGGTAATACGTGTGATCTCGGGAAGGGGCAATCGGGACGGTAGACGTAGGCCTGATGAGAGAAGGCGGAGGAGCCAAAGAGAGGCTCGTCCCCCTTCTGACCTACGGGCTATCCCTAGGCACGCAGAAGCGAAGTTCCCTACTACCTCTCCTCCAACTCTGGTTCTGGCCAACACCAGGTCCGTGCGAGAAATAAGACCGGGACCATCAGGGACTTCCTCCTGGAGAGAGATCGATCTAGCCTGTTTGACAGAAACATGGCTCCAGGAGGGAGATGAGGTCGTTATGCACGAGGTGGCATCTCCTGGGTTTGTGGCCAGTTATCAGATGAGGACAGAGAGGCGGGGGGGAGGGGTCGCTATCCTCAGCCGAGACACTTTTAATTCCAGGACGATTCCGACGGCGAACATTCCGGGGATGGAGAGCGCGGCCTGGTGTGGGATCTTAGTGAGAGCGTAGCCTTCCTGCTGGTGTACCGTGCACCCAACGCACCGGCGGGAGTCTACCTAAGCTGCTGGAGGTGGTCATGAGTGGGCATTGAGGTTCCCTAAGCTTATTGTCTTGGGGATTTCAATGTCCACGCCGATACCCCTCAACGGCAGCCGTGGACCTGGTGTCTACCATGGAGGCACTAGGACTCTCACTCTGTAAGACCGGTCCCACGCATCAGGCCGGGCACACCCTGATTTGATCTTCGCTGCCGGAATTAGCGTGACCCTAGCCTCCATAATGGAGGTTCCATGGTCGGATCACAGAGTCCTGGAAGTTCGGCTGGGGGTGGCATCCCCTCCCGGTAAGGGTGCCGAACCTATTCTGGTTCGCCCGAAGAGACATATGGAACCCACTAGGTTCCTGAGTGCTCTAAGGGAATGGGAACTTCCCAGCGACTCAGTCGATGGGCAGGTGGAACACTGGAATACCAGTCTTTCTGCGGCCCTGACGAGATCGCCCCCAGGCGCTCTCCTCCCCCCGCAGAAATCGCCGCCTTGGTTTACCGAGGAGCTGCGGGCGATGAAGCGGAGGAGGAGACAGTTACAGGACGTGTGGCGGAATCTCCGTGACGAAGCGCCGAAATCGGCTTATAAACAGTTCAAAGAGGTTTATGAGCAAGCTATCAAGGAAGCTAAAAGGTCTACTACTCTTCCTTGATAGAGTCGGCTAGCTCACGCCCAGCGCAATTGTTTAGGATAATTCGGTCTTTGACAGCAATCCCAACTGTCCCAAATGATAGGGTTTGGCACCAACAGCTGAGGTTTTCCAGAGCTATTTCGCTGACAAGATTTCAACTCTCCGCGGGACATTCCGGCCACGTTTGATACAGTTAGTGAACTCGAGACTCCGCCGCCACCGGGCGGGCCCACCTTCACCCATTTCCAATTGCTGACGCAGCAGCTGTCGACAAGTTACTAGCTGCAGCTAGACCAACTACATGCTCCCTCGACCCGTGCCCCTCCTGGCTTGTTAGAGCGTGTCAGGAGGGGCTACGAGGCCCCTGGGCACGATCATAAATAGCTCCCTTGAGCAAGGAGTCTTCCCAGGGGACTGAAAGAGGCAATGGTGAGACCGCTGCTGAAGAAGCTGAATTTAGATCCTTCGGCTCCTCCAATTACCGGCCAGTTTCCAACCTGCCTTTCTTAGGCAAGGTGATTGAGAGGGCAGCAGCGGATCAGCTGCAGCAGTTCTTGGAAGACACAGCTGGACTTGATCCTTCCAGTCCGGCTTCCGTATTGGGCACGGGACGGAGACCGTGCTTGTCGCCATTACAGACCAACTTCGCCGCCAGCTGGACCAGGGTGGATCGGCACTGCTCGTCTTGTTAGATCTGACGGCAGCTTTCGACACTGTAGATCACGCACTGTTAACCCACCGTTTAGCCGGCCCGGGGTCGGGGGACCGCCCTTAAATGGGTGGCCTCCTTCCTCCGGGACCGGGGACAACGTGTGGAGGGGGGCGGGAGGTCTCTGGGAGATTCCCACTTGACTGTGGGGTCCCCCAGGGGCCATCCTCTCCCCTTATTATTTAACGTGTACATGCGCCCCTGGCCCAGCTGGCCCGCGACTTTGGTCTGGAGTGTTATCAGTACGCTGATGACACCCAGCTTCTGCTGAGAATGGACGGCAGGCCGGACACCGTACCCGATTGTTTCCATCAGTGCCTAGAGGCCGTGACTGGTTGGCTGCGGGCTAGCCGGCTGAGGGTGAACCCGTCGAAGACGGAGATCTTGTGGCCTGGTCGACCTGGGCGGGATGAGTGCCGGTTGCCTACCCTGGACGGCGAACGGCTTAGCCCGTCGCCTGTTGTTAAGAGCCCAGGTGTCCACCTGGACCCCTGCTGACCATGGAGACCCAGGTCTCCGCGGCCAGCAGGGCGTCATTTTTCCACCTACGACAGGCTAGGCGACTGGCGCCCTACCTTTCCAGGGACGACCTGGCCACGGTGATCCAAGCGACGGTTATCTCGAGATTAGACTACTGTAACGCCCTCTACGTTGGCCTTCCCTTGGCGACAGTTCGAAACTCAAGCTAGTGCAGAATGCCGCTGCTCGCTGCTGACGGGAACGTCAGCAAGGGAGCACATCACGCCCATCCTCCGGCAGCTGCACTGGCTGCCTATTGAGTACCGAATTGCCTTCAAGGTGTTGGTGTTAACCTTTAAGGCTCTACACGGCCTAGGGCCTGCGTACCTGAGGGACCGCCTTGCCCCATACACGAGATCACTACGTTCTGAGGAGTCGAATTTGCTCCTGATTCCATCGGTCCGCGCCTGTCACCTGTCTGCTACCAGGCAAAGGGCTTTCTCTGTGGCGGCTCCGGTACTCTGGAACTCTCTCCCGGACGACGTCCGAGCTGCCACGGAGCTCATCCCGTTCCGCAGGGCTTGTAAGACCGCCCTGTTCAGACTGGCCTTCGGCTAGGCGAGTAAGCCGAATGTACTCATCTTCCTAATCAGCACCCTGGTTCAGGGAATGCCATGGCATGTACATAATTTTAATCTCGGGACCTATTGTATTTTGTTTTATTGTATGTTTTATGTTGCATTTTATTGTATGGCGACATGGATGTACATGCCTGCCGAATTTTATGATGTTATCCGCCCCGAGCCTGCAGGGAGGGGCGGAATACAAGATGGAACAAATAAATAAATAAATAAATGAAATACCCTTCTGCTTCAAGAGGTCCCAAATCTCTCTACTCACAGCTCAGCTGTTCTTGAACTGCTTAGATGGACATTAAACTAGGCTTAACAGTCGGGTGCTCAATCTGACTTGGGCTTTGAACTTGCCACCTTCCAGTTGGCAGTGATCTATTGCAGCTGGTGATTAGCCAGCTGTGCTACAGCCTGGCCCATTTCCAACATGTGGTGGCCCTAAATAATAATAATAATAATCATCATCATCATCATCTTTATTTATACCCCGCCTCCATCTCACCAAGGGGGACTAGAGGCAGCTAACACGAGGCCAAGTCCAAGAATTACAATCAAGCAAAACAAAATACAAACAAGCAAATAATAACATCAAAGTAACATGCATACAACACGATAAAAGAATTTAAACACAGTGGGTGGGCCAAATGCAAGGGGTAAAATTTATAAAAGCCTGGGTGAGATGGAGAAATGGAGTAATGTGTCTGAGGGGAGACTCAGAAGGGGCGAACAATAGGACTAAGTTTTCACTAAGGGGCGAGAGAAAGGGCAGATCTATACTGGAACGGACATGGAATGGAGATTTGCATTCATTCGTCAAAGGCCAGCTGGAAGAGCCAGGTTTTTAGGCCTTTCTTAAAGGCTGTCAGGGTAGGAGCTTGTCTGACATTGGGTAACGTGTTCCAAAGCCAAGGGGCCACCATGGAGAAGGCCCTCTCCCTCGTCCCCACAAGTCGTGCCTTTGATGGACCAAACATATCATTGTTTTACTGAGCCGAGAGTGTGCAACTCACCCAAGGTCACCTTGTAGGTTTAATGGCTGGACACGAAATTGAACCCTGGTTTCCAGTCATAATCCAAAACTCAAATCACTACACCACATTGTCTCTCTTGCCCATTATACAATGCCATAATATTAAGCCCTGGGTCTTTAAAATTATATAGTAAACTAGCTGACCCGTGCATGCATTGCTGTGCCATAGTCTGTGGCTAACCCCTTCTACCCACATGGTGGGAAAGCACAATCAAAGGACTCTTGACAGATGGCCATTTTGCCTCTTGTTGATAACATTAAGAGACCTTTAGCAGTTTACTCATGAGTTGGGATTTGTATCTTCCTTTTGTTGTACTGTAGTCCTGTCCCACTGTATTCCCAGGCCTGGGACAACAAAGTGAATGTTTGTATGTATGTGGATATGTGCCAGCTTTCTGATTGGTTGCCACTGTGGGATTATAATGCCTCTGATTGGCCAGCACCACCAACATTCTGACACTCTAAACTGCCAGAGGGGGGTGGCTCCCAGCCTCTACATTCTAACTGAGGAAGTAGTTGCATAATGCCTCTAATTGGCCAGCACCACCAACATTCCGACACTCTAAACTGCCAAAGGGAGGTGGCGTGGGGGATCATGGGAGTTGTAGTCCAATGGCTTTTTTGTATTTTTGGTCATGTTGTTTACCGTATTTTTCGCACCATAAGACGCAGTTTTTTTCCTCCCAAAATAGGAAGAAAAATCAGCCGCGTCTTATGGAGCGAAGATGCAGGCAGGGGGGGGAGGCGCTGGAGCAGAGGGGGGCCGGCGATATACTCACCAAAAGTGTCTGGAGACCGCCGCCTCTGTCGCCGCCTCTCCTCTTCTCTGGTCCGTTGCTGGTCCGTCCCTTTCCTTCCCCCCGCCCTTTCTTCCCTCGAGCAAAGGGCGGGGGGAAAGGAGCAGGAGGAGGAGCGAAGCAACGTCGCGTCAGACGCTCTGACGCGACGCTGCTTCGCTCCTCCTCCTGCTCCTTTTCCTTCCCCCCACCCTTTCTTCCCTCGAGCAAAGGGCGGGGGGAAAGGAGCAGGAGGAGGAGCGAAGCAACGTCGCGTCAGACGCTCTGACGCGATGCTGCTTCGCTCCTCCTCCTGCTCCTTTTCCTTCCCCCCACCCTTTCTTCCCTCGAGCAAAGGGCAGGGGGAAAGGAGCAGGAGGAGGAGCGAAGCAACGTCGCGTCAGAGGAGGAAAATAGAATTTTTTTTTCTATTTTCCTCCTCTAAAATCTAGGTGCGTCTTATCAGCCGGTGCGCCTTATGGTGCGAAAAATACGGTAATTTTTTTTATTTTTGGGGGTGGTAAACATACCTTGTGGGGTTTTGTGTCTATGAGGGCTGATTTGGTGTGTCTGTCTTGTGTGGTTTTGCTGTCTATAGGTTACTTAGGATGACAGCTCTCTTTTTATATATATAAATCGTTGATTTTATTATCAGCTGACATAAAACTTCTTTGACACTCTCTTCCCCTCTTTTCTGTTCAAAATAGAAGAAAACAAAGCAAATTTGTTGTCAGAAAGATTCTTCCTTTTGTGGGATGTCAGCAGCTGAACTTACATTATTTCATCCGCCTTAAAGAGTTACTTTATTTAGAGATGAAGCTGTAAGCTTATCAGATACAGAAACGTGGCTCTATATAGTGTACCACATACTGACAATTTTATAGTGCCATCAGTGTAGCAGTATTAAAGAACTGGGGTGCCTCTTTCAGCAGTTTTAAAATCTTAATCTGGTTGCATTATTTTAAGCCCTTCTTACACTGATGGGAGCTTTTCTTGGTCAAGTGATGTGTTAAATCTGCTGAGCCCCACTTGACTGCAAGCAACATCATTGAGAAATGAGTTTAATTAAATCTCGCTTTTTCTTTCCTGATGATCGTGGTGCACACGGGCCGCTGTGCATTCCCAGCCTGAGATTAATCTCCTGCATCTGTGAATGGATATAGAAACCTGATCTCTGTAAAAACAAAGGCTTCTCCCCATCCTGACCCACCTCCGTACCTTTTGCTTTCCTCTACAATGAGAATTCTTGGCTTCTACGTCCAAAGCTTTCCCCTTCCCCACTTCATGACAGGCCTGGTATGGCCATCCAGAGCCTCTTATCTGCCAACAGCAGTCAAGCCAATAAAAAAGGGCTGAATAAGGCAGAGCTTATCTGTAGAGTGAGGCCTTATCTCTAGTGTGTCTGGGAGCTGGCAGCCCACTGTGTTTACAGGGAGAAGAAATAATTTTCTCAGAAGGCAGCAGGAATGCTACTGCAAGCTTTCTCTTCTTGGCGACTTAAGTCTTAAGGACAAAAAAAGCTTTTAAAAAGCGGGTAGATTTTGTCACCCGTTTGTGGTCACTTGAAATCAAGAGATTTGAAATCCATATAGGGAGAAATAGGGGGAATGGGGTTAAAGGTAGGTAGGTAAGTAGGTTGGTTTAGGACTTTCCTTGTTTCTTTTGTGATGCAGAGTTGTATATCCTCCAAAGTTTCACAGATAGCAAACTGGAACATATGTGGTTGAGCAACATCAGTGTAATCATGCAACTAGAGCAGTGTTTTTCAACCTTTTTTGAGCCACGGCACATTTTTTACATTTACAAAATCCTGGGGCACACCACCAACCAAACTGACACACTAACACAGTAATACATATAGTTAATATGTTTTAAAATGTATTTATACACTCAGTGTAAAAGCTGGATTTGTTTCGATGAACACAACAAAGATATCCTGGCAGGAATGGCAGAAAGACACAAATTTCCCACACAGAACTCCCATAACCAAGAGAAAATACTATAAGAGTTTGGTGGGCATTGACCTTGGGCTTTGGAGTTGTAGTTCACCTATATCCAGAGAGCACTGTGGACTGAAACAATGTTGGATCAGGACCAAACTTGGGATGAATACTCAAAATGCCCAAATGTGTTTGGGCATATTGTTTGGGGAAAATAGACCTTGACATTTGGGAGTTTGGGGGAAAATAGACCTTGACATTTGGGAGTTACAGTTTCTGGGATTTATAGTTAACACACAATCAAAGAGCATCCTGAACTCTTGCAACAATGGAATTGAACCAAACTTGGTATATTGAACTCTTACTACCAAGAGAAAGTACTGAAAGGGTTTGCTTGGGAATTGACCTTGAGTTTGGAAGTTGTAGTTCACCTACACCCAGAGAGCACTGTGGACTCAAATAATGTTATGTTATGTTGTTGTTTGTTTTCTATCCAAAATCACAATGTTGGAAGGAGGCTCACCACTTTAAGGTCCCTGAAACAGGCATGGGAAAACTTCGGCCCTTTGGGTGCTTTGGACTTAATTTTTCACCATTCCTAACAGCCTGAGGCCCTTTCCTGCTTAAGTGGCTGAGGGGGGAAAGGAAAAGGGCCTGAGGCTGCTAGGAATTGTGGGAGTTGGAGTCCAAAACACCTGGAAGGTCCAAGTTTGCCCATGCCAGCTTTCGACAGAGACCTCTTCCTCCCCCTTCCCCTTTGCGCCCTTTCTTCCCCCTCCTGCCGAACACTTACTTTTTCTTCTACACTGCCGCTTCTGCCGCCATTTTGATCTGAGGGGGCAGCGTGAGCGTGTTCAGGAGGGGAGGGGGGAGGGAGGAAGACGTGACCCGTGCGGGCGCTACTGCGCAGACTCGCCCCAGAGCAAAGCAAGGCAAAGCGAGCAGAGCGAGGCTGGGAAGAAGGAAGCCCGAGTGGAGAAGAATAAGTGTTCGGCAGGAGGGGGAAGAAAGGGTATTGGAGGTTCCAATTTCCCACGGCACACCTGATGATCGCTCACAGCACACTAGTGTGCCACGGCACACTGGTTGGAAAACACTGAACTAGAGGGCAAACATTAATGAGGGAGAATAAGCAAGACTACTATTCTAAGTAGAGGAACCTTGGAATTTATCTTCTGAGTCCAGAAAGGGCAAAGTTTCGCTCTCTCGTCCCCTCTTCCTGCTTTTGAATTAACTGAGTGGAAACTACTTCTACAATTTGAACTCAAAGTTGCCACAACAAATGTAAGCCAAGGATGAAGGGGGAAGTGGAATGATGACAGAAACACCAGGACATTTGAAATGCCGCTCAGAAAGTGGGACAGCAGAGGATTAATCAGGCCTGCCCCTGTCAGATCAGGGCATTTGGAGACTGTGTATTTGTTTGTGTACAGCAGTGTTTCCCAAACTTTTTTGGCCTATCGCCCCCTTTCCAGAAATTTTTTTACTCGCCGCCCCCCTAAAAATTAATTTTTAAATTTTTTAATAGCAATTAAACAGAAAGATATATGTATTAATATTTCTACCTTTTGCGTAAAATATAATAAAGAAAGTTGTAAATTAGAAACATTGAAGTTTGAAATTATGAAAGCATTTATTGAAATTAGAATAGAAAGGTAATACAAAAAAAGTTAAAACATTCGAAATCATCTTAATGAGAAGGATGAACCTGGTCTGCTGCTACTAATCTAGTAATCCTCGGCTCTATTTTTGTCAGCAGTAATCTCAAATCATCGCGATTGACTATTTTGCAATCGGTTTCTTTTTTTGTTAATAAATTGGTTACCGCACTGAATCCATGTTCCACTAAATATGTTGAAGGACATTATTATTATTGTTATAAGATTCAACGAGTTGGAAGGGCACTCCAAAGGTATTATTATTATTATTATTATTATCCCTTGCTTGACGAGAGGAGGAGGAGGGAGCAGGAGGAGGGAAGAAGAGAGAGACACACACAGAGATGGGTGGTAGCCTGTCAACTGGCTCATGCCACTGCCCCCACCGCCCCCTTACAGGGGTTCAGCGCCCCCAAATTCTCCTGAGCCTTTCAGCGTGCCCCTAGATCGTCCCACCGCCCTCCAGGGGGTGGTACCGCCCTCCAGGGGGTGGTACCGCCCTCCAGGGGGTGGTACCGCCCACTTTGGGAACCACTGGTGTACAGTAAATGATAGTGCAGAAAATCAGTCAGAAGTACCACTCAGACCTCAAGCTTAAAGCGGACATTTCTTCACGCTATATTATTATTATTAATAATAATAACATAAATCTTTATGCCCTTTTCTCCCTCAAAGCGGCTTACAACATCTTAAAATCATTCAGACAAACAGACCAAATACACCAATAATAAATATGAATATCCTAATATAAGATATATATATATATTTAAAAACAAACAAACTATAATATGCAGTCACATTTGTGTAGCATATGTCAGGTTATATTGCACTCTGCTCCACTAGGATTTCCTACAGAGAGAGCTGTGCCAGTCTTCAGAAATGAGAGGTACAAAGTAATTAAAATGATGTATTACATGGACTTAAATGGAAGTAGAGAAGTACAGTGTTGTGTGTGCACATTTTAAGCATACTTGCCACAATCTGTCGTTTCAACAACTAGTTTCTCATAATTACAGAAAACAACTTGTATTTCCCAATAAGTCTAGAAATCTTAATTAAGAAATCAGCCTCCAAAAAACTGGAATGACTTCTCCATGGATCTTCCTAGTGACCCCCCTCTACGCTCTCTGTGTGGCCTTTTTTAATGCCTACGTGGGGACTGGCCACCAGAGGTGGCATTGTTTCTTTCCCCTTCTGCAGAATCACCCTCACCTTGTTACTGAAACCAGCTATCTGCCACAAAGGGGCAGTGTAGGTCTGTTGGCTGGCACACCATGCCACCTTGAAAAACAGGAAAAACGTGAATTTGAAGGAAGTAACAGAAGTTTTATTCATCTGGCCAGATAGATGTCAGAACAGTGTATTCACTCCAAAGAACCAACGTAACATAGAATAAAGTGCAAAGCATTTTATCTCCTTTTGCAGCCATTCAGAAAATCCGATCCCTCCCCTGATTGGCTCAGGAATGGTCGAGCTAGGATCCGAACTATCATTGGCTGGGAACTCTCTGTGATGTCAGAGGTGAAGTCTTCCTTTGTGGCAGGAAAAATGGAGAGCTGCTGTTTGTCCATTTGAAGCTGGAGCCATTTGGAACATCCTTCCAGGGAAAAAGGGCAAGATTTGGGAAATGGCAAATATACACAACTGAATAGTAAACATGTAACACAATTCAGATTTCATTGAGACACATGTCCTATCTGATACTTTCGAAACACCTTGGATGGCTTTCTCAGAACCTTACCTTGATTACGTCTCTAAAGAGGACTTGCTTCCTTGAAGGGATTCTCTCTCAGCTGGATATAGGGCTGGTTTTTCTACCGGTAGGTGTTCAGCCCACCCCCAGTTTTACAACCACATATTTTATATAGTTTGGGTTTATCTGGATGCCCAGAAATATGTCTATGGTTGCACCCTGGTTTTGTGTATACATATGTGAGTCTTCTCCCCATTTGTTTATTAATAAAGCATAAGCCTGAATCTAGACACTAGAGCTCCAAAATATTTTGTCAAGGCAAATCTCTATAAAGGGTATGTGGCCTGTAAGGACTCTCTATATTTCACTTTCAATTGTGGCCGGGTAGTTTTCTTATTCCACCCTTACCACCAATTTATATAAAGACTTCTTTTATTTCCACTTCCTGCCACCATATATTGTAATAAGTATTCACACAGGTCAGCTTTCCCACTGACCTTCCAATTACTATGTCAGGGCAGGGTCTCCCTCTAACCCAAACTCCCACTGACACTATTTGTTAACTTTCGCTGCCACCATTCACTATACTTGGCTACCCACTAGGAAGAAGTTGTTTTCGAGGCTTGTGTGTGAAGGAACTACGCGGGGAGATATCCTTATCAAAGAATTGCAAAGTTTATTCAAACAATGTTCTAAGCGTTGAGGTTCCAGAGTTCAAAGCTTAGGTGGTTACAGTATCTTCTTAGAGGCACATATCTTAAGGTTACAACACACTAACTATGGAGATGCAACTTGATACTATATAACTGTACTCCCAGAACCAATAGCTCAGCAGTCTTTACATTGACTGCTTGTCCTTTAAACCCAACTGCTTTCCTAGCAGTTAAAACACAGCTTTTCTTCTACTCTCTCACATAATAGAGTCAGTCTTTTTAAAAACCGGCTGACAGCTGGCTAAAACGGGCTCTCTCTAACTCTCCACACACCCTCTCTCCTTTGACTTTCAATACCAACTGCCAACTGCTAAAGTTTGAATTTGAAGATTCTAAGGCCAGTTGCAGGCTCTGCCTCCTGTTTCCACGGTAATGGAAACCCCTTGGAAGTTCTGCATGCTAATATCTCTGTTAACCCTTTAGGGTTTGCTAAGTTTTTACCCTTTCAATATATAAAATAGAAACCATATTTAAATCCTGTAATAAAGAAATATGACTTCACCACAGGGCCATTGTCCTTTTTGGATGTGCATTGCCTCTGGCCCCAGAGGAGTTTCCTGCCAAATCAGTTTTAGGCTTGGTAAATGATTAGATTACTCCTCCCAGGAATGTTTGGGGCTGGGCTGGGGGGCTTGAAACCCAGCTAAGATCTGTGAAAATTTGTTGTATGTTTATAATTATTATTGGAGGCAGGTTGATTTTTTGATAATGACCTCATCTACAAATCATATCAAAACCCATGATTTGGGCCTCAAAATTTGCCTTCCATTACACATGAGATCAGTATAGACATGAGTATATACAGTAAATAAAATGATGCATTGGATTGACTTACGTGAGTATAGAAAAGTACAGTATGCACATTATGAGCATTCTTGCCATCCTTTGTTATTTCAAGAACCAGTTGACATAGCAGCAGAAAACAACTTTGATTATAAGGGCAATATATTATAATTGCATGCTATCACTGTAATATGTCATTCCTTTCGTATTCTAAAACGTGTAATTGCAATTGCCAATCTTAACTTTGATTGAGACAGTATGCTGGCTCCTGCTACAGAGTACTCCCACTTGCAGTAAGACAGTCTACAGAAAACATGGGTTTTTGGTCCATATTTTATCATGATGCTTAAATTTAGCAGAAACTGCTGCTTTCTGGTATGTTTTTCTGGCTTGTTGTGGGAGATACATCCCTGAGCACTGGCCTTCTGGTAGCTCCTGACATCTCGAGGAACAAACCATGGACCAAATGCCCACATTTTTTTTAGCTGCTCTTTTCCCAAGCAATACAGATGTGAACCAAAACTGTCTGGGGTCTTCTGAGAAGTCAAAATATTAAAGGGAAGGCTACATAAACCGAATCAGCAAAACCAAGTTAGAAACATGCTTTTGAGGTTGGAAAAAAGCAAAACGGAAAATGGAATTTTGCTGTGGGTTTTACATGTGCTTATTTGAGACTTAAGCCAACAATATTGAAAGCATACAAAAATGTGTGCTAGATAGTGCCTTATGTATTGATTGGTTAGAAAACATATACATATTTGGAGAACAATGTTTCAAGGGTTATCATCGGTGGTTGTGCTTCAAACTGAAAGTAGGTTCTCAATTGGAGTGCCTCAAGGTTCTGTCCTAGGGCCATTGCTCTTCAACGATCTTTTCAACAACTTTGATGATGAGGTGGAGGGAAGGGATCCTTATCAAGTTTGTATATGACACAAAACTAGTAGAGATGGCTGACATGTTGGAAGATAGGAATTTAGAAGGATCGAGATACTTACTTACTTACTTTGACGATCCTTCGTTGTCTGAGTAAGATTGTCCCCCAATTTCGGTGTCCTAGGTGACTGTGGAGCCCTATTCTTGACCTGCATGTTATCCCGCAGTGAAGGCTTCGGTTTCCAGGTGGAAGGTGGTCCCGATTGGGGTTGACTTGACGTGCTTTCATCTTGGCATGTCTCTCCCTTTCGCACTCCATTCGTGACTCTTCAAATTCTACAGCACTGCTGGTCACAGCTGACCTCCAGCTAGAATGCTCAAGGAACAGGTCTTCCCAGTTCTTGGTATCTATGCCAGACTTTTAAGGTTGGCTTTGAGCCCATCTTTAAATCTCTTTTCCTGCCCACCAACCTTCCGTTTTCTGTTCTTGAGTTCGGAGTAGAGCAACTTCTTTGCGAGATGGTGATTGGGCATTCGGACAATGTGGCCAGTCCAGCGGAGTTGATGGCGGAGGACCATCGCTTCAGTTCTTTCAGCACGCTGACATTTGTCCTCCTGTGTTCCCAAGAGATTTGCAAGATTTTTCAGAGGCAGCGCTGATGGAATCGTTCCAGGAGTTGAGTGTGATGCCTGTAGATAGTCCACGTCTCGCAGGGTTGGGAGGACAATAGCTTTGTAAACAAGCACCTTGGTATCCCTACGGATGTTCCCGGCCTCAAACACTCTGTATTTCATTCAGAAAAATGCTGCACTTACAAAGTTAAACAAAGGGGTATATGGTTCAGCAATACTACATAGGAAAAGGACCTTGGGAGTATTGTTAATCATAAATCAGCAGTGTGCTGCTGTAGCAAAACAAGAAGTGAAAGCTTACCATAGAGTTGCTCTAGAGGTACTAGATATTCCTTGAGAGCACACAGTAATCAGATCAGTGAATAATCAAATCTGCAAAAGTTAGATCAGCAAATGTGGAGGAGCAGCTGTAAATCTAGTAATTGTCACTGACTCCAGTTAATTGCAATTTTATATTCATAAATTTGGGTTTGGATTTGGACTGATAAGATTGGCTGTCAGGATACTAAATGTAAAAACAATGCGAAAAATAATATTTTCAGGGTTTATTTATAAATAGCAACACAACTACGACTTTGATATCAATTTGGCTGGATAGCAGTGATTGTAATCTGAGCTAGTAAAGAGTTTAATAAGAGTTAAATCTTATTTATTTATTCAGTCAGTGAGCCATTTTAGTCATCAGTACATATGTGAAGAATTACAGTGCAATGCGTGCATATGTGAGCAGATATGCTAATATGAGATGTTGTTTCATGCTGGAAAAAGAAGGCTATGTTTGATAAATGTTAGTGACTGAAACTTGTTGTTGATGGATCTTATACAGTGCATTTTAGATCAAGAAAGGAAGGTTAAAATGCTGTTATTTGTATCAATAGCATCCACTGTCATCCGATTCTCACACATCTGTTTTGATCCACTTTCATGTAGCTGGAAATATCAATGTATGCATAGTGATTGCAGCTGCAAAACTGATGCTCATCTGATCATCATAGGTTGGGTCGGAGAAAGTGCAGTCTCCTAAGGCTGTTGAACTGCAAATGTCATGAACACTGGAGAGCATAGATAGTGGTGAAGAATGCTGGGACTTTCAGTCCAACAAAACAACGAATCTAGGTTATCAGACTGTAGATATATAGGAGTAAATGGCAAGATTCATCCAAAAATATTTTATCTTACTTAAATTGCTTCAAAAGATAAAATATTTTTGGATGAATCTTGCCATTTACTCCTATATATCTACAGTCTGATACCCTAGAATCGTTGTTTTGTTGTGTTTACGGTAACATTCCCAGTGTTGGTTTTGCGGTTACTTTCAGTTCAACAACAGATGGAGTCAGGGCCGTAGCCAGGATTTTGATTCGGGAGGGGCTGAGTTTTGATGGGGGGTGAGCCTGGGTGGGAGAGGGCCTAGCAAACCTTTGGTATTGTTATCCCAATACCCCCATACATATGGGATATATTGAGCATGTGATCAGATCATGATATGAATACACATAACAATTTAAATAATGTACCAGTAAGGCCTTCTCGCCGACCACCCTGAGAATTTGGGGGGGCTGGAGCCTGGATGGAGTGGTGCATTTTCTCCATCCTGTCTTATACAAGCACTGGGGGGGGGGGGCATCTGAAGAAAACTTTATACTTAATTATCTAAGTACCTGGAAACAAAGTGTGATAAACATATTAAATAGTTGAAAAAAATGTTCAGTGTGTAGATCATATCAAATAATAACATACAATATTATATATTATACAGTAATATATGCAATATACAGCATTATACAACTGAAACCAGAATAAAATCAATAGAGGAAGAAAATATTCATAAATTTCTCCCAAAGGTACACAAACGAAAACAGAGCTATAATGTAATTGGATAAGTTGTAATAAAAGAGCCCATATGTTAGGACAATCCTTCTCAACCAGATGGCTTCCAGACATGTCCAGTTGCTCCCATTTCCAGGCAACAGCTGTATTATGGACATTATAGTCCACCTGGTGGAGGGAAACAGGGAAATCACAGAATCATAGAGTTCAAAGAGACCCCCAAGGGCCATCCTGCTCAACCCCTCACCATGTGAGGGTTCACAATCAAAGCACTCATGTCATATGGCCATCTAAATTCTGTGAATTTTCCGGGCTGTATGGCCATGTTCCAGAAGCATTGTCTCCTGATGTTTCACCCACATCTATGGCAGGCATTTTCAGAGGTTGTGAAATTTGTTGGAAACTAGGCAAGTGAGGTTTATATGTCTGTGGAAGGTCCAGGGTAGGAGAAAGAACTCTTGTCTGCTGGAGGCAAGTGTGCCTGTCACAACTAGCCACCTTGTTTAGCATTGAATGGCCTTGCAGCTTCAAAGATTGGCTGGTTGCTGCCTTGGGGATCCTTTGTCGGGATGTGTTAGCTGACCCTGATTTATTCTTGTCTGAAATGTTTAGTGTTGCCCTTTATTTACTGTCCTGATTTGGTAGCCAGATTTTGTTCATTTTCATGGTTTCTTTTTGTTTAAAGGTCCACATGCTTGCAGATTTCAATGGCTTCTCTGTGTAGTGAGAGAAGTGGTTTAGCCTTTCTGTGTTCTCAAATAATATGTTGTGTCCAGGTTGGCTCATCAGGTGCTCTGTTGACTTCTCTAATTGAATTAATGCTTCTGTTAAAAACCTCCATAGAGGGAGATGCCACCATGCTCCGAGGCAGCTTATTCTATTGTTGAACAGCTCTTCTGGTAAGAAGTTTTTCCTAATGTTTAAGTGGAATACCTTTTCCGGAAGTTTAAATCCATTGCTTCATGTCATCGACTCTATGCCAGTGTTTCCCAACCTTTTTTGAGCCGTGGCACACTTTTTACATTTACAAAATCCTGGGCCACACCACCAACCAAAATGACACAAAATGACACTCTAACACAGTAATATATATAGTTAATATGTTTTTAAATGTATTTATACACTCAGTGTGAAATCTGGGCCTGTTTTGATGAACACAACATAGATATCCTGGCAGGAATGGCAGAAAGACACAAACTTCCCACACAGAACTCCCATAACCAAGAGAAAACACTATAAGTGTTTGGTGGGCATTGACCTTGAGTTTTGGAGTTGTAGATCACCTATATCCAGAGTGCACTGTGGACTGAAACAATGTTGGATCAGGACCAAACTTGGCATGAATACTCACTATGCCCAAATGTGAACACAGATGGAGTTTGGGAAAAATAGACCTTGACATTTGGGAGTTACAGTTTCTGGGATTTATAGTTAACATACAATCAAAGAGCATCCTGAACTCTTGCAACAATGGAATTGAACCAAACTTGGCATATTGAACTCTCATTACCAACAGAAAGTACTGAAAGGGAGTTGACCTTGAGTTTGGAAGTTGTAGTTCACCTACACCCAGAGAGCACTGTGGACTCAAATAATGTTATATTATGTTGTTGTTTTTTCTATCCAGAATCACAATGTTGGAAGGAGGCTCACCACTTTAAGGTCCCTAAAACAGGCATGGGAAAACTTCAGCCCTCTGGGTGCTTTGGACTTCAATTCCCACCATTCCTTTCCTGCTTAAATGGCTGAGGGGGAAAAGGAAAAGAGCCTGAGGCTGCTAGGAATGGTGGGAGTTGGAGTCCAAAACACCTGGAAGGTCCAAGTTTGCCCATACCAGCTTTCGACAGAGATCTCTTCCTCCCCCTTCGTGCCCTTTCTTCCCCCTCGTGCTGAACACTTACTTTTTCCTTCTACACTGCCGCTTCTGCCGCCATTTTGATCTGAGGGGGCAGTGTGAGCGTGTTCAGGAGGGGAGGGCGGAGGGAGGAAGGCGTGACCCGTGCTGGTGCTACTGCGCAGACTTGCCCCAGAGCAAAGCGAGCAGAGCGAGGCTGGGAAGAAGGGAGCCCAAGTGGAGAAGAAAAAGTGTTCAGCAGGAGGGGGAAGAAAGAGTATTGGAGGTTCCAATTTCCTACGGCGCACCTGATGTTCGCTCACGGAACACTAGTGTGCCACGGAACACTGGTTGGGAAACACTGCTCTAATTGAATTAGTGCTTCTGTTTAAAAACCTCCATAGAGGGAGATGCCACCATACTCTGAGGCAGCTTATTCTACTGTTGAACAGCTCTTATGGCAAGAAGTTTTTCCTAATGTTTAAGTGGAATATCTTTTCCGGCAATTTAAATCCATTGCTTCATGTCATAGACCAGTGTTTCCCAACCAGTGTGCCGTGAGCGATCATCAGGTGTGCCGTGGGAAATTGGAACCTCTAGGAGGGGAGGGGGGAGAGTCTAGTGTGTTGAAGTATAAAAACCCTAAGAAACCTACCTCGATAGAGGCACAAAATTATGAACACCCCCTCCCCACCCGTTGTCTACTTGGTCTCTCCCTCTTCATGCATTGGGAAGGCCCACCTCACTTTCCCCAAGTAGAGACCTCCTCTTGCCTCCTCCCCCCCCCCCCCGGGCCTAATGCCGGATGGTTCAGTCCAGCACCGGCTCCTCCTCCCCCTTCTCCCCGGTGCGCGCGAAACCGCTCTCGGCCTCCCTCCGGCTCCCTGCCTGCCACCTTCCTTATTATTCGATCTTATATTCCGCTCCTCCCTGCAGGCTCAGGGCGGATCACAACATACAATAAAAACATGCTGCGCATGCAACTTGCAGCCATACATCGCATAAAACATAACACATAAAAGCAATATACAGTAAAATCAGAAAAATTTGGTTTCTAAAAACTCCAGGCATGAACCCCTCAGGGCGGATCAATTAGTCGAAGGCCAGTTTAAAGAGTACAGTCTTGCAAGTTCTTCGGAAAGGGCCGAGCTCTGAAATCGCTCAGGTAGCATCAGGCAGCGAGTTCCACCAGACTGGGGCCACCACAGAGAAGGCCCTCTGCCTAGTTGTGGATAGATGGCAGGAGCGGATCGATGGAACCAATAGCAGATTTTGCTCTTCTGAACGTAGTGATCTCGGGGGAATGTACGGGGCAAGGCGGTCCCTCAGGTACACAGGCCCTAGACCGTGCAAGGCCTTAAAGGTAAGTACCAACACCTTGAAGGCAATTCGGTAATCTATAGGAAGCCAGTGCAGTTGCCAGAGGATGGGAGTAATGTGCTCCCTCACTGGTGCTCCCACCAGCAAGCGAGCAGTGGCATTCTGCACCAGCTTGAGTCTCCGGATTGTCGACAAGGGAAGGCCAACGTAGAGGGCGTTACAGTAGTCCAGTCTCGAGATGACCGTCGCTTGGATCACCGTGGCCAGATCATCCCTGGACAGGTAGGGTGCCAGTCGCCTAGCCTGGCGGAGATGGTAGAATGCTGTTTTGCTTCCTTCCTGCCTGCTTTGCCAGGCCCGAGATGACCACCCTGGCCGCCCCGCTGACCCCCGAGGAGCTGTGCAGGTGGTGAGTGAGGCTCCTGCTCCCCACAACCCCAATTCAAGCCTGGCGGGGAGGGAGGGGGCAACCTAAGTGAGAGGGAGACTGCTGGTCTTTTGAGCCTCCCTCCAGAAACTGTAACTCCCAAATGTCAAGGTCTATTTTCCCCAAACTCCATCTGTGTTCACATTTGGGCATATTGAGTATTCATGCCAAGTTTGGTCCTGATCCAACATTGTTTGGGTCCACAGTGCTCTCTGGATATAGGTGAACTACAACTCCAAAACTCAAGGTCAATGCCCACCAAACTCTTATAGCATTTTCTCTTGGTTATGGGAGTTCTGTGTGGGAAGTTTGTATCTTTCTGCCATTCCTGCCAGGATATCTATGTTGTGTTCATCGAAACAGGCCCAGGTTTCACACTGAGTGTATAAATACATTTAAAAACATATTAACTATATGTATTACTGTGTTAGAGTGTCATTTTGTGTCATTTTGGGTGGTGGTGTGCCCCAGGGTTTTGCAAATGTAAAAAGTGTGCCGCGGCTCAAAAAAGGTTGAAAAACACTGTCATAGACTCTATGCCACAGAAAACAAGCTTAGCTCTGCTTCAATATGACATCAGACAACTTTAGCCAGTTGTGTTAGCCAATAACAAAATGTGCCCCTAGGATCAATGCTGATAAGATCTGTGTCATTCTCTGTGAATTACATTGTATGTCCTGAGTATAACATTTTTGATAACTAGTGAATTAATAACAACCTACCCAATTAAATCCAGTTTCTAACTTTTAACATCAATATCCAAACCTAATGTTCTAAGCTCTTGTTCTAATCTGCTGCATAACTTGTAGCTGGCTAAAGATCCATTCAGTCCTCTTTGTTTTAATGCTCTGCAGAAGGGATCCCTTTTTCCAAAGGGAATATTGGTATCTTGCCATTTATAGTTGTGGGGATTCATTGTTTGGGTTGGAGTCAGGCAGAAACACCTATACATCCATGCTGAGATATTAAAACACTCTAAAAATGAAAACTGCCTGGATGTACAGTTAAGAACTAGTGTCCGTAACACCGTAATCTTGTGCCCAATCTATGACCCTGGTGCCTTATATAAAAGGTGCATCAAGCAGAAAGGATCAAGTAGCAGGAATGCAAATGGTTTCATGTTCTCTAGACTAACATACTTTATGTCCTAGGCCAAGAGCACAGATGGACTTGTTCCAGTGTAACACTGCATCTCTTAGAACTGTAATTATTACCCATTCTTGTATAGTGGAAAAAAAGGGAACACACTTGAGTCATTTGGACAGTCTTCAACCAGAAATCTGAGTCTCTACATCAAAGAGTTGTGCAGCTGTGAAGCATGAAAGGCAAGAGGTCCAAATTAGCAACAAGGTCACATCAAAGTTCAGATAATGCCCAGGGCGTGTGCAAAAAGGAACCCCCTTGGGTATGGAGACATCCACAAAGCGACTGCCAGGGTGTCCAGACGATTCCATGAAGGCTGCTCTTCTGGGGGTGGAAAAAGGGGGAGATCCACCCCCAACCCTTTATCCGATGTAAATCTGTGTTGTCAATACCAGCCAAAGTCAACGGATTTTGACCATGTGCTCAAAAACAATTGCTCCACGGTTAACTCCTGTTTTTGCCAGGGTGGGGGTGTTGGATTAAATTTGGAGGCGAGAGTTATCAGAGCTGTTTACATTTTTTTTTGTACCTAAATGCTTTACAAGAAAATTGTTGTTTCTTTCTGCGTTCCCTCTCTTTCTGCCCCCCTCACTAATCTATTTCATCACATAAAAGAATAAATCCACTTAAAATCCGGTTGCTGCCTCCTGCAGAAATCCGGGGTTTGTAGTTTAGGGAGGAGCCTTTAACAGCCTCACTAAACTACAGACACTGGAATTCTGCAGGAGGCAGAAACTGGATTTTAAGTCGATTTATTCTCTAGTGTAGTGTTTCCCAACCTTTTTTTGAGCCATGGCACCCTTTTTACATTTACAAAATCCTCGGGCACACCACCAGTGCCGCCTTTGCCATTCCGCCAGTAAGCGGCCGCTTAGGGCGACGGGTCCTGGGAGGGGCGTCGCCACCTGGGAGGGGCGCCACCATGCTGGCCGCCCTACCGCCCCCTTCGCCGCCTCCTACCAGGAGCCAGTGCTGCCCGCACCTCCGTCGCCCGGTGGCGCAGCCAGTGGTTCAGCCGCACCAGACTCACTCGCGCAGCTGTGATGTCACTGCGCATGCCCAGCCGCGTGACGCAGCGCCGCGCAGCTGCGCGCGTGATTTCACCGCGCATGCGCAGGCGCGCATGACGCAGCCGCGCAGGCGCGCATGACGCAGCCGCGCAGCTGCATGTGACGTCACCGCGCGGGCCGCCGCGGCATCCAGCAGCCATGGGGGGCGCAATAATAAGGCTCGCCTACCCCCCCGGGAGAGGTGAGACCGCCCCTGCACACCACCAATCAAAATGACACAAAATGACACTCTAACACAGTAATACATAGAGTTAATATGTTTTTAAATGTATTTATACACTCAGTGTGAAACCTGGGCCTGTTTCGATGAACACAACATAGATATCCTGGCAGGAATGGCAGAAAGACACAAACTTCCCACACAGAACTCCCATAGCCAAGAGAAAGTAGTATAAGAGTTTGGTGGGCTTTGACCTTTGGTTTCGGAGTTGTAGTTCACCTACACCCAGAGTGCACTGTGGACTGAAACAATGTTGGATCAGGACCAAACTTGGCATGAATACTCAATATGCCCAAATGTGAACACAGATGGAGTTTGGGGAAAATAGACCTTGACATTTGGGAGTTACAGTTTCTGGGATTTATAGTTAACATACAATCAAAGAGCATCCTGAACTCTTGCAACAATGGAATTGAATCAAACTTGGTATATTGAACTCTCATTGCCAACAGAAAGTACTGAAAGGGTTTGCTTGGGAATTGACCTTGAGTTTGGAACTTGTAGTTCACCTACACCCAGAGAGCACTGTGGACTCAAACAATGTTATGTTATGTTGTTGTTTGTTTTCTATCCAGAATCACAATGTTGGAAGGAGGCTCACCACTTTAAGGTCCCTAAAACAGGCATAGGAAAACTTTGGCCCTCTGGGTGCTTTGGACTTCAATTCCCACCATTCCTAACAGCCTGAGGTCCTTTCCTGCTTAAGTGGCTGAGGGAGAAAAGGGAAAGAGCCTGAGGCTGCTAGGAATGGTGGGAGTTGGAGTCCAAAACACCTGGAAGGTCCAAGTTTGCCCATGCCAGCTTTCGACAGAGACCTCTTCCTCCCCCTTCCCCTTCGCCCGCTTTCTTCCCCCTCCTGCCGAACACTTACTTTTTCTTCTACACTGCCGCTTCTGCCGCCATTTTGATCCGAGGGGGCAGCATGAGAGTGTTCAGGAGGGGAGGGCAGAGGGAGGAAGACGTGACCCGTGCGGGCGCTAATGCGCAGACTCGCCCCAGAGCAAAGTGAGGCAAAGCGAGCAGAGCGAGTCTGGGAAGAAGGGAGCCCGAGTGGAGAAGAAAAAGTGTTCAGCAGGAGGGGGAAGAAAGGGTATTTCCTACGGCACACCTGATTTTTGCTCACGGCACACTGGTTGGGAAACACTGCTCTTTTGTGATGAATATAGGGTCTCATCACACTAGAGAAAAAATCCACTTAAAATCCGGTGGCTGTCTCCTGCAGAATTCTGGGGTTTGTAGTTTAGGGAGGAGCCTTTATCAGCCTCACTAAACTGCAGACACTGGAATTCTGCAGAAGGATTTTTTTCTCTAGTGTGATGAGGGCATAACATAGAGTGCCTCTGTACCATAGAGATGGTAGCTATTCTGTCTGATAATGTGTGAAGCAACTGTAGTCTACACTGGTTGGTGAGGATTTCTGATAAAGCACAGTGGAGGTACTATTTGGGATATTATTTTTCTGTTTTATTATTATTTATACCCAATCTTTCCATCTTTAAAAAAATCTGTAAAAGAGCAAATAAAATGAGTGAACGTGGCCAGAAATCAAGATGCAATACAACAAACTAAAATGAAATGTGTCGGGAGGCAGAATTAATCATCCTACCCATGATTAATTGGCACCAGATGCTTTGTGGATAAAAAACCAAGCCCAGGTCTTAACAGCCTGGCAGAAGCCCCAGAGCTTAGGAAAGTTCCATGTTGGTTTGGACTAGTGTGTTCAGAATCCTCGGCGACCATTCATACTTGGGGGTCTGGGCAGTATAGTCCAAGATATTTCTTTGACACTCTGAAGACCAGAAAGGCTTCTGCTACACCAATAGTTGACCTAGTCAATTAGATCAGTGTTTCCCAACCTTTTTTGAGCCGCGGCACACTTTTTACATTTGCAAAATCCTGGGGCACACCACCAACCAAAATGAAACAAAATGACACTCTAACACAGTAATACATATAGTTAATATGTTTTTAAAATGTATTTATACACTCAGTGTGAAACCTGGGCCTGTTTCGATGAACTCAACATAGATATCCTGGCAAGAATGGCAGAAAGACACAAACTTCCCACACAGAACTCCCATAACCAAGAGAAAATGCTATAAGAGTTTGGTGTGCATTGACCTTGAGTTTTGGAGTTGTAGTTCACCTATATCCAGAGAGCACTGTGGACTCAAACAATATTGGATCAGGACCAAACTTGGCATGAATTCTCAATATGCCCAAATATGAACGCAGATGGAGTTCAGGGGAAATAGACCTTGACATTTGGGAGTTGTAGTTGCTGGGATTTATAGTTCCCCTACAATCAAAGAGCATTCTGAACCCCACCAATGATAGAACTGGGCCAAACTTCCCACACAGAACCCCCAGGAGGCAAGAGGAGGGCTCTACTTGGGGAAAGGGAGGCGGGCCTTCCCAATGCATTGAGAGGGAGAGACCAAGTAGACAACGGGTGGGGAGGGGGGTTGTTGTAATTTTGTGTCTTTATCGAGGTAGGTTTCTTAGGTTTTTATACTTCAACACACTAGACTCCCCCTTCATGGAGGTTCCAATTTCCCACGGCACACCTGATGATCGCTCACGGCACACTAGTGTGCCCCGGCACACTGGTTGAGAAACACTGAATTAGATAATCTTTTATGATAGTTGCTAGTGATTTATTTTTGCTTGTCTTTCTGAAGTTGGTTGTTTTCGAAGGTACTACCAGCTGTTAGGAATTGTAGGAGTTGAAGTCCAAACAGGAGCAGACGAAGGTAATTTCAAATGGTATGCGAAGATTTTTTTGGCGCCCCCCTCGCTCTCCGGGCTCACGCTGGGTGTTCATGCACGCCGGTGGTGCACCGGTATGCGCATGCGCAGGGCCAGCTAGTTCCATGCATGTGCAGGGCCAGCTAATTCTGTGCATGTGCGCCGGTGTGCACATGCGCAGGGACAGCTAGTTCCGCGCATGCGCCATTGCTGCAACGTGAAACAAAGTGGATGGTGATGCAAAATGCACACCACGAGGCCAAAAACGAGGACGTTTTGCAGCCAGAGGCGAGAGGCTCTGCCCCAGCTGCAAAACGTCGTCCCTTTTGGCCTCATGGAGTGCGTTTTGCGTCACCAACCACCTGGAGTCGCGCCTGCGCGCTGGCCTGCAGCAATGGCACGGCATGCGCTGAACCTGCCGGCTGCGGCCAGATGCGCCCCTGGCCACGTGGCGCCCGTAAGCGGTCGCTTACTTTGCATACTGTCAAAATCCGCCCCTGAGTCCAAAACACCTGGAGGGGCGAAGTTTGCCCATGTTTGCTCTAAATCAAGTGTGGGAAACTGTTGGTTTTTCAGACATTTTGAGCTATAACTTCCCGAGTCTCTTGCCATTGCTTATGATGGCTGGGGCTTTTTGGGCATTTTAGTTCAAGAATATCTGGTAGGCCAAAACTTTGCCACTGCCACCTCTCTAAGTAAAACATGCGCAGAGAGGAAAAAGTGGAGATCCTGAACTCACAACAAGTCAGTATGGAAGATGCTCACTTTATTGTTGTTCTTAAATGGAGCATGTTACACATATAATATGTATTATTGTAATTGAGGGTGTTTTTTTTGGTTTTGTATGTTTTAATTATAAAACATGTTAGATTTTTGTGTGGAAAAAAGCATCTAAGAACTGGTGATGACATATCTATAGAAGCTCAGGTAGAAAGCAATCACTTGGTAGATCACTGAGCAATTTGTTATAGATCGGCAGGTGTTTCCAACTTCCAATGTTTAACGACTCTGGTCCAATTTACCTGTCCGAACATATCTCTCCTGTGAACCTGTTAGAGGAGTGGTTCTCAACCTGTGGGTCCCCCAAGTGTTTTGACCTACAACTCCCAGAAATCCCAGCCAGTTTACCAGCTCTTAGGATTTCTGGGAGTTGAAGGTCAAAGCATCTGGGGACCACAGGTTGAAAACCACTGCGTTAGAGAGTTTAGATCTGTGGAGGAGGCTCTGCTCTCAGTCCCACCCCCATTGCCAGTGTGACAGTGGGGATGAGAGACAGGGCCTTCTCTGTCGTGGCCCCTCAGTTGTGGAACTCCCTCCCCTGGGATATTAGACTGGCTCGCTCCCTCCTGGTTTTCAGGAAAAAAAGTGAAGACCTGGCTTTGAAAATCAGGCGTTTGCGTAGTGCAATATAGAATCGGCACAATGTAGCATGTAAATGACGTCCTTAGGGCAGAATATTTTATGATATTTAGGAGCCCCTGGTGGCACAGTGGGTTAAACTGCTGAGCTGCTGAACTTGTTGATTGAAAGGTCACAGGTTCGAATCCGGGGAGCGGCGTGCGCTCCCGCTGTTAGCACCAGCTTCTGCCAACCTAGCAGTTCGAAAACATGCAAATGTGCATATTTATTTATTTAAAACTGTTGTACCCCGACCTTCTCACCTCAATTGAGGGTCTCAGGCCGTCTTCCAGCAAGATTAAATGCTATACAGTTTTAAACAACTTTCTACAGTTTTTAACGTTTACTACAGTCTATATGGTTACTGCTGTACGTTCTTATGCAATGTTTTATGTAAATTGCCTGGAGCATTTAATGGAGGGTGATTAATAAGTGAGAAATTGAATTGAATTGAATTGATATATTAAAATACATAAAAACCAAAATACATGAAATAGATCGTCATTAAACAATTCCACTTGGTCTGTAAACGTGGTCATTCTGGGAATGCTTGGTTCCAAATCCAGATCAATAGAGTAGATCAATAGGTAACCACTTCAGCAGGAAGGTAACAGCGCTCCATGCAGTCATGCCAGCCACATGACATTGGAGGTGTCTACGGACAATGCTGGCTCTTCGGCTTAGAAATGGAGCTGAGCACCAACCCCCAGAATCGGACATGACTGGACTTAATGTCAGGGGAAAGCCTAACTATATTTTTGTGTTTTAATTGTTTAGTCACGTGCATTGATGTTTTGTATTTTATGTTATTGAATATGCGGCATTGAATATTGCCATCATGTACGCCGCTGCAAGGGTGAGAAGAGTGGGATAGAAATAGAGTAAATAAAATTAACAACAGAGAAAAGGCTTTTTGCCTTCTAAATGAGGCTAATGACACCTAGAACAGTGTTTCCCAACCAGTGTGCTGAGGGAAATTGGAACCTCCAATACCCATTCTTCTCCCTCCTGCAGAACACTTTTTCTTCTCCACTCGGGCTCCCTTCTTCACAGCCTTGCTCTGTTTGCTTTGCCTCACTTTGCTCTGGGGCGAGTCTGCGCAGTAGCACCCGCACGAGCCACGTCTTCCTCCCTCCCCCCTCCCCTCCTGAACACGCTCACGCTGCCCCCTCACATCAAAATGGCGGCAGAAGCAACAGTGTAGAAGAAAAAGTAAGTGTTCGGCAGAAGGGGGAAGAAAGGGCGTGAAGGGGGAGGAAGAGGTCTCTGTCGGAAACTGGCATGGGTAAACTTGGACCTTCCAGGTGTTTTGGACTCCAACTCCCACCATTCCTAGCAGCCTCAGGCTCTTTTCCTTTCCCCTCCTCAGCCACTTAAGCAGGAAAGGGCCTCAGGCTGTTAGGAATGATGGGAGTTGAAGTCCAAAGCACCCAGAGGGTCGAAGTTTTCCCATGCCTGTTTTAGGGACCTTAAAGTGGTGAGCCTCCTTCCAACATTGTGATTCTGGATAGAAAACAAACAACAACGTAACATAACATTGTTTGAGTCCACAGTGTTCTCTGGGTGTAGATGAATTACAACTTCCAAACTCAAGGTCAATTCCTAAGCAAACCCTTTCAGCACTTTCTGTTGGTAATGAGAGTTCAATATACCAAGTTTGGTTCAATTCCATTGTTGCAAGAGTTCAGGGTGCTCTTTGATTGTAGGTGAACTATAAATCCCAGAAACTGTAACTCCCAAATGTCAAGGTCTATTTTCCCCAAACTCCATCTGTGTCCACATTTGGGCATATTGAGTATTCATGCCAAGTTTGGTCCTGATCCAACATTGTTTGAGACCACAGTGCTTTCTGGATATAGGTGAACTACAACTCCAAAACTCAAGGTCAATGCCCACCAAACTTATAGTATTTTCTCTTGGTTATGGGAGTTCTGTGTGGGAAGCTTGATTCCATTCCATCATTGGTGGAGTTCAAAATGCTCTTTGATTGTGGGTGAACTATAACTCCCAGCTGTTGAGCAAGACCTTCGTGTGTGTCTTTCTGCCAGGATATCTATGTTGTGTTCATCTAAAACAGGCCCAGGTTTCACACTGAGTGTATAAATACATTTAAAAACATATTAACTATATATATTACTGTGTTAGAGTGTCATTTTGTGTCATTTTGGTTGGTGGTGTGCCCCAGGATTTTGTAAATGTAAAAAATGTGCCACGGCTCAAAAAAGGTTGGGAAACACTGACCTAGAAAACTGTGAGGTGGCCAGGAGACAGGTTTTCCGAAATCTTTTGTGCCATCTCCAGTTCCGATGCTGAATGCAAGCTCCTCTTTCGGGCATGTGCTCAGAACCCCACTTTGTTTGCAAACTAAGTGTCGTGCCTGATCAGGCATGCAGCCAGGGGGGGGGCTAAGGGGGCTTCAGCCCCCCCCCTGAAATTCTCAGGGTGGTCCGCGAAAAGGCCTTACTGGTACATTATTTAAACTGTTATGTTTACTCATAACATGATCTGATCACCATGCTCATTATATCCCACATTAATGGGGTTATTGGGATAACAATACAAAAGGTTTGCTAGGGTAGACCCTCTTCCACCCAGTCTCAGCCCCCCCCCAAACCAAACTCAGCCCCCCCCCCGAATCAAAATCCTGGCTACGGCCCTGTGCCTGATATAAACCCACATTTGGCCTCCTTTCTCCGGGATCGGGGACAGCGTGTGGAGGGGGGCGGGATGGTCTCCAGGCGGCTCCCACTTAACTGTGGGGTCCCCCAGGGGGCCATTCTCCCCCTTATTATTCAACGTTTATATGCGCCCCCTGGCCCAGCTGGCCCGTGACTTTGGTCTGGAGTGTTATCAGTACGCTGATGACACCCAGCTTCTGCTGCGAATGGACGGCAGGCCGGATACCGTACCCGATTGCTTCCATCTGTGCCTCGAAGCCGTGACTGGTTGGCTGCGGGCCAGCCGGCTGAAGGTGAATCCGTCGAAGACGGAGATCCTATGGCCTGGTCGGCCTGGCCGGGATGAGTGCCGGTTGCCTACTCTGGACGGCGAGCAATTAAGCACGTCGTCAATTGTTAAGAGCTTGGGTGTTCAGTTCGACTCCTGCTGACCATGGAGACCCAGGTCTCCGCGGTCAGCAGGGTGGCGTTCTACCACCTACGTCAGGCTAGGCGACTGGCCCCCTACCTGTCCAGGAATGACCTGGCTATGGTGATCCAAGCGACGATCATCTCGAGACTAGACTACTGTAACGCCTCTACGTTGGCCTTCCCTTGGCGACGATTCGGAAACTCAAGCTAGTGCAGAATGCCGCTGCTGCCTGCTGGCAGGAGTGCCGGTGAGGCAGCACATTACGCCCATCCTCCAGCAACTGCACTGGCTGCCAATTGAGTACCGAATCACCTTCAAGGTGCTGGTGTTGACCTTTAAGGCCTTGTACGGTCTAGGGCCTGCGTCCCTCTTGGACCGCCTTGCCCCATACGATCCCCCGAGATCACTCCGCTCAGCAGAGCAAAACCTGCTGGAGATTCCACCGATCCGCCTCTGCCGCCTATCATCAACTAGGCAGCGCTCCTTCTCAGTAGCAGCTCCAACGGCCTGGAATGCCCTGCCGGAGGAGGCTAGAGCCATACGGGAGCTCGCCCCCTTCCGCAGGGCCTGTAAGACCTTCCTTTTCAAGCAGGCCTTCGGTTGACATATAACGCCTCTTGCTTTCAATCGATTTATGACTCTGTGTTACCGTTTTTGTCACTTAGTGTAATTTTAACAATGTTTTAATGATGTTTTTTAGTATCATTTTTGTTATTTTTATGGTTATAGCATTGTTTTATTTTGTTCGTGAGTCGGCATGAGTGTTGCCTGCCGATCACTATGTATGTCTTGTAACCCGCCACGAGCCCTCGGGAAGAGGCGGAATACAAATGCAAATAATAAATAAATAAATAAATAAATTTTTCTTTATGCAAATCTTACAGCAGAAATAGGACAGCATGGGGTGTTTAAAGATGAGTTGGAAAAGTCCTTGACAGTCTTTGTCACCCAATCTTAAATGCTAAGGAAGATTGGTTTTGCATGTTTCAGGAAAAAAAATGAGCGACTCAAACAAGCTTTTCTGAAAACATTGGTTATGACCGCAGCGCTGTGTTTATCTCTCTTTTTTTTTAAGAAAAAGAAAAGGGTAGGAGAAGAAGAAAAATGGTTTTGCGGGAGCTTTTCCAGGATTCTGCCTAGGGGGAATGGCCCCTGCCAGTTTTCCTTAATCATTAGGGCTTATGGGTGAATGTTTTCTGAAGAAGGCTCCAGCCATCTGGGCAGTATACGGACATTGTAATTATGCCGGTGTTTAAGGCAAACAAAAGACTTGCTGATCAGCAGTTTTTGTACAGGCTGCAGGTGGCTGGGTGGGTTTTTTTTTAAAGGAGGAATGTCACAATGTATGAAGGCAAGGGAGGACGGAGGGGGAGAAGGGGGGAATGACTCAGAAGTGCTTGGTCACTTGTGGTTTTTCGATCATGGTTTTGCTATGACTATTGGCTTGTTTTGACTTTAACAAAAAAGCAGGTGTTTTGTGTGTTGGTGCAAAACAGTGTTTTGTAACAGGGCTGCTACTGTTCATGCAACCTAAGGTTGCTTAGCTTGCCAAGGAGGCACGTTTCTTTTTCTTTTAAAAAAAATACATTGGGGTCATGAATGGTTTTCGGTAACTTTTCCTCCAGTATCTGATATTATCTTGAAAATCATGGATAGACAGATAAGCAGACTGATTATTGGGGTTTGGAAAATTTTGCTCGGGTCTCTCTAATTAAGGATAGCAACAGGTGTCTACATTATTAAGGTGATGTCTAAGAACTTTTTTTTGAGCTTTTAGGGCAGTGTTTTTCAACCTTTTTTTGAACCGTGGCACATTTTTTACATTTACAAAATTCTAGGGCACACCACCAACCAAAATGACACAAAATGACACTCTAACACAGTAATACATATAGTTAATGCGTTTTTAAATGTATTTATACACTCAGTGTGAAACCTGGGCCTGTTTTGATGAACACAACATAGATATCCTGGCAGGAATGGCAGAAAGACACACACGAAGGTCTTGCTCAACAGCTAGGAGTTATAGTTCACCTGCAATCAAAGAGCACTCTGAACTCCACCAATGATGGAATGGAATCAAACTTCCCACACAGAACTCCCATAACCAAGAGAAAATACTATAAGAGTTTGGTGGGTATTGACCTTGGGTTTTGGAGTTGTAGTTCACCTATATCCAGAGAGCACTGTGGACTCAAACAATGTTAGAACAGGACCAAACTTGGCATGAATACTCAATATGCCCAAATGTGAACACAGATGGAGTTTGGGGAAAATCGACCTTGACATTTGGGAGTTACAGTTTCTGGGATTTATAGTTAACACACAATCAAAGAACTCTTGCTACAATAGAATTGAACCAAACTTGGCATATTGAACTCTCATTACCAACAGAAAGTACTGAAAAGGTTTGCTTGGGAATTGACCTTGGGTTTGGAAGTTGTAGTTTACCTACACCCAGAGAGGCCTGTTTTGATGAACACAACATAGATATCCTGGCAGGAATGGCAGAAAGACACACACTCAACACAAACTCAACAGCTGGGAGTTATAGTTCACCCACAATCAAAGAGCATTCTGAACTCCACCAATGATGGAATGGAATCAAACTTCCCACACAGAACTCCCATAACCAAGAGCAAATACTGTAAGAGTTTAGTGAGCATTGACCTTGAGTTTTGGAGTTGTAGTTCACCTACAGTATATCCAGAGAGCACTGTGGAGAGGAGGGAGGAAGACTTGGGGCGAGTCTGCGCAGTGGCGCCCGCACGGGTCACGTCTTCCCCCCTCCCCCTCCCCCCTCCCGCAGAAGTGGCAGCAATACTTATATAATCTCAGTCATAGAATGATCATCAAATGTAGTTGAAATGTCCCAATAGACCACTCGGTCTGTAGTGGTAAATTCAGACTGAGTGGTCTATGGCAGTTTTTCCCAACCTTTTTTGAGCCGCCGCACACTTTTTACATTTGCAAAATCCTGGGGCACACCACCAACCAAAATGACACAAAATGACACTCTAACACAGTAATACATATAGTTAATATGTTTTTTAAATGTATTTATACACTCAGTGTGAAACCTGGGCCTGTTTCGATGAACTCAACATAGATATCCTGGCAGGAATGGCAGAAAGACACAAACTTCCCACACAGAACTCCCATAACCAAGAGAAAAGGCTATAAGAGTTTGGTGGGCATTGACCTTGAGTTTTGGAGTTGTAGTTCACCTATATCCAGAGACAGGGCCGTAGCCAGGATTTTGATTCGGGGCTGAGTTTGGTTCGGGGCTGAGACTGGGTGGAAGAGGGTCTACCCTAGCAAACCTTTTGTATTGTTATCCCAATAACCCCATTAATGTGGGATATAATGAGCATGGTGATCAGATCATGATATGAATAAACATAACAGTTTTAATAATGTACCAGTAAGGCCTTTTCGCGGACCACCCTGAGAATTTCAGGGGGGGGGCTGAAGCCCCCTTAGCCCCCCCCCTGGCTACATGCCTGTCCAGAGAGCACTGTGGACTGAAACAATGTTGGATCTGGACCAAACTTGGCATGAATACTCTATATGCCCAAATATGAACACAGATGGAGTTCAGGGGAAATAGACCTTGACATTTGGGAGTTGTAGTTGCTGGGATTTATAGTTCCCCTACAATCAAAGAGCATTCTGAACCCCACCAATGATAGAACTGGGCCAAACTTCCCACACAGAACCCCCAGGAGGCAAGAGGAGGTCTCTACTTGCGGAAAGGGAGGCGGGCCTTCCCAATTCATGGAGAGGAAGAGACCAAGTAGACAAAGGGTAGGGAGGGGGGTGTTTGTAATTTTGTGCCTTTATCGAGGTAGGTTTCTTAGGGTTTATATACTTCAACACACTAGACTCTTCCTCCCTCCCCTCCTGGAGGTTCCAATTTCCCACGGCACACCTGATGATCGCTCACGGCACACTAGTGTGCTCCTGCACACTGGTTGGGAAACACTGGTCTATGGGACATTTCAACTACATTTGGTGATCTTTCTATGACTGAGATGATATATTTATTGTTCTCTTTGTAAATTTGGACTCCCGCGTTTTCTTACAACTGAAATAAATATCAGTATCTATATTATGGCTTGTTGCTAATTGACAATGTATAAAATGTAATAACGAGACAACAATATATTCATAAACAACAAAACATTGTAATTGCAGAGTACAGTTAAGTTAGCTTAAGATGGCATACTTCTTAATTGTTGTCAATTTTGATTTATGGCAATCCCATGAATGAGAGACATCCAAGTCACTCTTCGGTTTGGCAAACTCAAGTATATGGGCTTCCTTAATTGAGTCTATCCACTTGCAATGAAGTATTTTATCTTTTCGTGTTGACTTCTAACTTACCAAGCAGTATTATATTATATAAGTTGTATTGCAATGCTTTTAGCTGTGAGCTGCATTGAATCTCTGTATACAGAGAAAAAGCGGGATATAAATAAACATAATAATAATAGTACATGCTCTCACTGTGTGCCTTAGTAATGTACTGAAAGGAACAGTATTATTCCCAGTCCTTCAGGCTGGATCTGCACTGCCACATAATGCAGTTGGAACTGCATTATATGATCAGTGTAGACCAGGCAGCCTTATACTGCGTCCCTCCAGCTGTTT
The DNA here is from genome assembly GCA_030556195.1 of Anolis apletophallus. Classification (NCBI taxonomy): domain Eukaryota; kingdom Metazoa; phylum Chordata; class Lepidosauria; order Squamata; family Anolidae; genus Anolis; species Anolis apletophallus. The sequence continues at coordinate 33,623,436 of JARBWK010000003.1, read as the reverse complement.
GGGCCTCCAACACCCAGAATCCCTAGCCAGCTTGTTCAGTGGTCAGAAATTCTGGGAGTTGGAGATGAAGTTTGATGATGACGGGCAGTACCTTGGCCAGGATTTTGATTGTGTGTGTGTTTGATTTGGGGGGCTGAGTCTGAGTGAGAGAGGATCTACCCTAGCAAAGCTGTTGTATCGTTATCCCAATACCCTCATGCATATGGGATATATTGAGCATGGTGATCAGATCATGATATGAATACACATACCAGTTTAAATAATGTACCAGTAAGGCCTTCTCGTGGACCACCCTGAGAATTTCGGGAATGGGGGGGTGTAATGATGTCGATTATTGGTGTGTAAATGTTGTATAACATATGTTAAATGTATGTTGTTTTGTGTAGTTCAAAGGAATATCCTATGAATTGTTGATGTGGGTGAGACAGAAGGGAGGCTTGGCAGAAGCTCTGAAGAGCTGTCGCCATAGCAACCAGGGCCAGAGCCTTTTAGAATGTTCAAGGTATGAATTTTACAGTTGGTGAAGAGCGGTTGGAAGCCAACTGCCATGAGAGGGGGGAGGAGTTTGTTTTGAGTTAGTTGGTCTTAAGGACTGTAAGAGAACTGTTCAGTCGTTAGTTAGTCTTAAGGTCTGCAAGAGAGCAGTCCAGTTTTATGGATGTAGAGACCCTAGTTAAAGATGGAAGAGTCCAGAGGTCTATAGAGGGTTAGTGGGAACCCTATAGTATAACCCCAGTTGTGTTTTGTGGTCAACAAGGGGTTGTCACAGGGGGCTGAGCCCCTGAAGCGCCCCCCCCCCCGGGCTATGATCCTGATGCCTGGTGTAGACTCATATAATGTAATTTGAGCTGCATTGAACTGCATTAGATGGATCTACACTGACCATATAATGCAGTCCAAACTGTATTATTTGGCATTGTAGATTCAGCCCAAGCACTGTCCAATGCTATAATTCCCTGCTAAAGTGCCTGTTGTCAGTTTTAATCATCAGTCCTTGGGATCTGGCACCTTAGCAGCAGTTTTCTTTTTGGTTAGGCCTCCTCCTGCTCTCTCCTCTTTCCTGCCACCTCCCCCGCTATATCATGATCTCTATGCAGATCAATATACCTGGAATTATTACTCAGACCAGGTGACAGCCAAAAAAGAAGGCCAGACTTATATGTTTTGGTGACTTAGGTAAAGGCTAAAGTAGTACATCCATCCATTCCATGCTGAAGAAAAGCCTGACACCTATCTGTCTTTAACACTGGGAACCAGACAGCACTCTCCATGACCTGGGGCAGCAAATTAGCTTAATTTAGGCAGAGTTGTGTGAAACACACAGCGTTATCCTCCTACACTTCAGTGCCACTTCTGCAACTTTCTTCTGAGTGAACTTCCTCAGTTTAGGGAACAGTAGAGCTGGCTCTCGGGAGGAGTGTGAAAACATGGCAATGTTTCCTCAGCTCAGCCTGGAATGAACTTTGCATTCATCAGGTTGCCACATGTCTGTTGCAGACCGCATGATCTGCATGCGAAATGTCTCAGATATAATTCCTTCCACCTCCAGCTTTTTTAATATATGGCGTAGTCTAGGTCTGGGTTCTTCACCTGAGTCTAGGAAGCTTTTACTAGTCAGTGTGGATGGCTTAGAACAGTGTTTTTCAACCTTTTTTGAGCTGCGACACATTTTTTACATTTACAAAATCCTGGGGCACACCACCAACCAAACTGACACACTAACACAGTAATACATATAGTTAATATGTTTTTAAATGTATTTATACACTCAGTGTGAAACCTGGACCTGTTTTGATGAACACCACATAGATATCCTGGCAGGGATGGCAGAAAGACACAAACTTCTCACACAGAACTCCCATAACCAAGAGAAAATACTATAAGAGTTTGGTGGGCATTGACCTTGGGTTGTAGTTCACCTATATCCAGAGAGCACTGTGGACTGAAACAATGTTGGATCAGGACCAAACTTGGTATGAATACTCAAGATGCCCAATTGTGAACACAGATGGAGTTTGGAGAAAATAGACCTTGACATTTGGGAGTTACAGTTTCTGGGATTTATAGTTAACACACAATCAAAGAGCATCCTGAACTCTTGCAAAAATGGAATTGAACCAAATTTGGCATATTGAACTCTCATTACCAACAGAAAGCACTGAAAGGGTTTGCTTGGGAATTGACCTTGAGTTTGGAAGTTGTAGTTCACCTACACCCAGAGAGCACTGTGGACTCAAACAATGTTATGGTATGCTGTTGTTTGTTTTCTATCCAGAATCACAATGTTGGAAGGAGGCTCACCACTTTAAGGTCCTTAAAACAGGCATGGGAAAACTTCGGCCCTCTGGGTGGTTTGGACTTCAACTCCCACCATTCCTAACAGCCTGAGGCCCTTTCCTACTTAAATGACTGGGGGGGGGGAGGAAAAGAGCCCGAGGCTGCTAGGAATGGTGGGAGTTGGAGTCCAAAATGCCTGGGAGGTCCAAGTTTGCCCATGCCAGCTTTTTGATCCGAGGGGGCAGCGTGAGCGTGTTCGGGAGGGGAGGGGGGAAGGAGGAAGACGTGACCAATGCGGGCGCTACTGCGCTGACTCACCCCAGAGCAAAGTGAGGCAAAGCGAGCAGAGCGAGGCTGGGAAGAAGGGAGCCCGAGTGGAGAAGAAAAAGTGTTTGGCAGGAGGGGGAAGAAAGGGTATTGGAGGTTCCAATTTCCTACGGCACACCTGATGATCACTCACAGCACACTAGTTGGGAAACACTGGCTTAGAAGGACCAATGTCCTAACCTGGTCCAACATTGCTTTTATGTTTCAGCAAAATCACTAACTTTGCTAGAGCTCTCCCAGCTTGTAAATAAATATGATGCACATGCACTAATAGCACTTCTGCCATGCACACACAGAGAGATTTAAAAGGGTAAATTTTGGACTTATACTTTCCACAATCCCTCCAGTCATTATGATGACTGGCCGTATTAGGATTCTGGGCATTGCAAAGAGTACCTTTTCCAGGCTCTGCTCTGATTGACACTCCTTCTCTGTGCATTAAATCTTGTACATTCTCATTTTAAGATTACAAGACAGAGGACAATTTTCAGTGAGTAATTATTCTGAAATAGTTATACAACTGAGCTTTTTATAAATTGGACAAATTTTTAACCCAAATGAGGTGATAAGGAACCTTATTAGTAGACCAGGAAAGAAGACAAAAGGAAGAGCAATGGTTGCATTAAGGAGCCACTATGAAATAATGGTTTGAGTGTTAGGCTAGGACTCTGGAAAAGCAGAACAGGGTGCCATAAACCAAAGTTGACTTGAAGGCACGTAGCAACAAACGGTAAACATCATCCATTGGCCCTAATGGAAAACTGAGGCCCTGCCCTGGTGTCATGCTGATATTTGTGCCAGCTCACACACAGTCAAGCAGATGAAAAGGTTATTTTTTTATTCAGCAGGGTGTGTTAAGTTTGCTTATAAATAGGATTTCCAAATTAGGATTGTACAAAGCAATGAGATTTTTGTACCAAATCTGAGACTCTGTTGGTGATGTCATGGGTGCAGAACATTAGGCATTAAGCAATAATCACAGTTGCTCACAACTTATTGTTCAGTCACATAAACCATTGGAACCTATCTTCCCAGTTGAAAACTAAATTTTATTATTAATTAATTAATTAATTAATTCCAGCATTTCTACCTCATCCTTCTCTACCCCAAAGGGCGACTCAGGACGGCTTACATTTGGCAACAATTCGATGCCGCTACATAAATGTCTTTGCATACTGCAACACTTGATTTAAGCCAGTGGTTTGCAAAATGTAGCAAATCACACAATTAGTTAGAAGGCTTTTTGCCTGACCAAGGCATGCAGCTGTGCCTGGTACTGATCCTATAAAAACTGGAGAATTTGCTTAGAAACCCATATTTTGCCTGAAGGTGACCACAAGGGCTGGGCACTCCAGATATTGCTTTGGGATATGGTAACCATATGTGTAAAGGAAAGGCACAAAGCACATGAAATTTCCAACCAGAAGGAGTTGGAGGGTTAATTTCATTATGGAGGAGAACCTCATGATACTACCTGTTCAGTAAGAAATTCAGTGGAGGCTCATCAGTGAATAATAATAATAATAATCTTTATTTATACCCCGCCACCATCTCCCCCAATGGGGACTCAGGGCGGCTTACATGGGGCCAAGCCCGAACAACAGAGTACAACAAAATAAAAACAAAATATACTAAGCAACAAATAATCACATAATTACATAACAACATAGGAATACATTGAGCAGTTAAAATTACAATAAACACAACCACAAAGACAATGTGCGGGCCGCATGTGCAAGATAAAAAGTTTCAAAAAGTTAAAAATTCAGGGGTGAGATAAGGAGGAACATGTTATTTGTCAAGGAGAGAACGGGGTTGTAGAACCAAACTTTCCCTGCGGGGAGGGGGGGGGCAACGTATACTCCAGTGACAGAAATGTTGGGGGATACTGTCTGTGAATACTGTCAGTGAAGAAATATACTATCCTTCTATCCAGGAGAGGATCTCCACTTTGATGATACAGTGTTCCGGCACTTATCGCGGGAACCACCCGCAATAAGTGAAAATCTGCGAAGTAGGGATGCTATAGTCATTTTAATATTTATACATTATTTTGTATATTTTTTTCTTACTCGCACTTCCTTGCCCGCCTCCCGGGCCATCCTAAGGGCGCCACACAGGCAGCAGCAGGCCAGAGAGGTAGGCCTTCCCCGCCGCACCTCAGGTTTCTGCACTTCCAGGGTCTGTGGAGGCCAGGGAGGCAGGCCTTTCCTGCTATGCATTAGGGCCGCCACACTCTGGGGTCCCTGGCCTCCACTGGACATAAATATTTTATATTGTTTATTTTTTATTAATGTTTAAAAAAACCCCGCAAAACAGCGAGTCCGCTACAACTGAACCACAAAGTAGCGAGGGAACACTGTACTTGATTTTGACATGCCTTCCCAAAGGAGACATGTCTTGTTTGGTGTCATATCAAATTGTTCCAATCCCAATCCCCATTTGGGCATTTTAAATTACGAAATTTTCTTTTAAAAAAAAATATTGTCCTTTTTGTTGGTTTGCTGATACCAATTTTATACATTCTTTTTGGTTCATAGTGTTTATAAAATTGTATTTTCCTCTCAAAGCATTATGCACACCAACCTGGTGGATGAATGGTGGTTTATATACTGTACGACCCCTGTATCTAAACTTTCTAAAGCTTCATTTTTCTGCCCTGTGGCAAAATATGTCCTCTCTTGGCATTTTGTAGGTCTTTGAGTGCAATTTTATGGTATTCTTGAACCAGAAGTCCTTCGTTTCATTTGATGACTTGCTATAGTTCCAAATGGGGTCCAGGAACATTTCTGCCATGGATATGGGGTTGTACTGTATTTGAAATCCAGTGCATCTATGTATATAATAAAAGTGAGTGTTTGTGGCAGGAGGTGCGGCGGGAGGTGCGGAGGACTATGTGGCAGCTTTTTGATTGGTTGCCACTGTGGAATTATTTGCATAAATGACTCTGATTGGCCAGCCTCCCAACATTCCAACCCTCCTAGGCAGCACAGAAAGGAAAGGAAAGGGCCTGAGGCAGACATAAATGGCTGGAGTTAAAGTTAGCCAGTTGACAGTTTTTTCCGTTGGAAATGGAATGTTCAGTACCTTCACCCAATACACTTCACAAAAAACACTGCAACCCCTACAAATCACAGACCAGGCCCAAAATTGACAGTAAGGTTTCATTAACTTGATTTTCCTGACTAGGCCTCACCTAATGGGATACTGTTTAAGGCATGAATTGGCAGTAAGTCTTCATTAACTTGATTTTCCCAACTATTATTATTATTATTTATTTATTAAGTTCGATTTGGTATACCGCTCTCTCTGGAGCCCAGAGCGGTTCACAAGAATAGCGAAATAAACATAAAACACATAAAAACATTAAAATACATTAAAATACATTAAAACAATTCCAATCGACTAAACAAATTGCAGACCAAGCTGCAGTTCAGTGGCAGGCTAGCAGCAGGATAACGGGTGCGGTAGACAGCAGTCAGCTATGGGCCGAATGCCTTTCTGAACAACCACGTTTTTACTGCCCTGCGGAACGGCAGAAGGGCTCGAGTGGCCCGTGTCTCTTCAGGAAGGCTGTTCCACAGAACTAGGCCCACACTCCATCCTACTGCAGTTTAGAGGAGGGCTGACCATGGATGATGGCATTTCAAGTACCTCCACTCACTTCCCGAGCCCGCTGCGACCCTCATCTAGTGCATGATCATGACCACACTTGCCACACAAAGCCCCCATGATCCACTTTACATCCTGGTGCAGTTCGGAGAAGGGTTGACCACGGATGATGGGACCTGAAGTACCTACACTCACTTCACAAGACCGCTGCCAACCTCATCCAAAGACTGATCAAGACCAAACTTGGCACACAGAGTCCCCATGACTCATTCTACATCCTGGTGCAGTATCGAGGAGGATGGACCACGGATGATGGGACTTGAAGTACCTCCACTCACTTCCAAGACCGCTGCCAACCCTCATCAAAGTGCATGATCATGACCAAACTTGCCACACAAAGCCCCCATGATCCACTTTACATCCTGGTGCAGTTCGGAGAAGGGTTGACCACGGATGATGGGACCTGAAGTACCTACACTCACTTCACAAGACCGCTGCCAACCTCATCCAAAGACTGATCAAGACCAAACTTGGCACACAGAGTCCCCATGACTCATTCTACATCCTGGTGCAGTATCGAGGAGGATGGACCACGGATGATGGGACTTGAAGTACCTCCACTCACTTTCCAAGAGTGCTGCGACCCTCATCCAATAACTGAGCAAGACCAAATTTGGCACACAGAACCCCCATGACCCACTCTACATCCTGGTGCAGTTTGGAGGAGGATGGACCATGGACGATGGGACTCCCAGCACCTTCCCTCACTTCCCAAGACCACTACAAGCCACATAAACAGCTGATAAAGACCTACCTTGGCACAAAAGGCCTTTCTCAAATAACCCGGGCAGCGGCGGGTCCCCAAGCTAGTAATAAATAAATAAATAAATAAATCTAATCCTGCTACTTTGGAATTATTTTAAAACGGCGAATTAGGCATTGTCTTTTCAAAGGCATGTTTCATACAAAAGAAATTTCTTCCTGGTACCGTCTGGATTGGAAAAGTTAAGTCATTGGGCAGGCATGCTGCTGGCTCCGTACCTCGTTGATTAACAGGTAATTTAATTGGCTCCGCAGATGTCCAACTGAAGGCTTGAAGGGATCTGAACAGCGGTGAATGGAGTTCCTTCCCAACTCACCACAGGAGCCAAAGGAAGTCACCCTGCAGCACCCAGTCAGGTTGCCAACTCAGTCACGACTGCAAGTAAATACCCCCTTAATAAGCACACATACCTCACAAAATTAGATGTCTGGGGGTGAAAGGCAAGGAAGAGATCAAACAGTTACTGTGCCCCGATTAGGCTCCAGGCCTGTAATTACAATCCTGCTGTTTCCATGGTTTCCTAATCGCACAGTGACTTCTCCGGTAGGGCCAGTCGGTCTGAGAGGAAGCCAGCCCGACTTTTGGAGCCGGGTGGCTTACGGGAGGCCCTTTCCTCCACGGTATCCCTGGTTGTGCATCTTCACAAAATATTTAATAGTTTTGAGTGGCTTGTTTTGTTCGCCTTGTCTTGTCTATACACAAAACCTCTTTGAAACATTTTTGGTTGTTCTGCGTGGGAGTATTCGCTTACATCTCAAACTCCCAGCAAGAACGGCCATTGGTCATACTGGCTGGGAGGATTCTGGGAAAAGTAGCGCCTCAAAAGTAACTTGTCCGTGCTTTGGCTGTAGAAATGTAGCATTCCTTATTTGACATTCTAAATTCCAGAATACTCCAAAATTGTCGACATGAGTGGCATTCTAATATGAGGGTTGAATGAAAAGTAATGCCTCCACCTTCGTTACTTGGGTTTGGATGGGAATATTTTAATAAATCAAATGCAGAAATAATCCTTAGAACAGGGGTGCTCACACTTTTTCAGCGTACGAGCTACTTATAAAACAACCAAGTCAAAATGATCTACCTACACACTACTCAGAGAGCCATAAAATTTATTTCAGTGAGAGCCATATAATATATTTTAAGACTGAAGTCAACTAAATGTGAGTATAATAAGCCGCTGAATGTATTCATAATAATAATGATGATAATATCCATTCAGCCTCTGCTACTACTACTACTACTAATAGTAACAACAACAACAATAGGTTCCTAGAGTAGAAGGAGACCTCCAAGGGCCATCCAGTTCAACCTCCTTCTGCCATAAGGGAAAAACACAATCAAAGCATTCCTCACAGATGGCCATTCAGCCTCTGATAATAATAACAACAATGGGTTCCTAGAATAGGAGGAGACCTCCAAGGGCTATCCAGTCCAACCTCCTTCTGCACCTGGGCGGCGTCGGGAGCCTGCGGGGTGGGACTGAGCTTTCCTCCCGCCCTGCCTGCGATCTACCAGGACACCCTATGCAATCTGCCAGTAGATCGCGATCTACCTAATGAGCACCCCTGCCTTAGAACATGCTCTTTAACTACCACTATTCACTTTTCCACATAATCGCCAGACAATTGGATACATTTCTGCCAACGATGAACAAGTTTTTGAAGCCATCAAGGAAGAAGTTGACACTCTGTTTTGGGTACCCATCGTGCACAGGTCTTCCGATAGCCAAGCAATGCAATAATGTGACTCACACGTTCTTATGAAATGTCAATTATGCTTGAATTTTCTCTCTGAGTGATATGATGATCGTCCTGAATCAATCTGTCAACCTTTGGCTTGTGAAACTCGGAGGTTGCTGTCACAGGACATCCAATTCTTTGTTTGTAATGCAAGTCAGATGTTCCCACCTCAACATCTTTAAATTTACTCACCCAGCGACACACAGTACTCACATCAACACAATCACCATAAACAGCTTGCATTCTCTGATGAATCTCCTTTGGGGTGACACCTTCTGCTGTCAAGAATTCAATAACTCAAAGAAACAAGGTTCTAGTCAAGAACAATGAAATGGACAGTAGCATATCAAAAAGGCATCCAAATACAACTGCACAATAAAGGAGATTATATTATATCAAAATCACATACATTATGTTATTACCTACAAAAGTGCCAACTGTGACTACACATTAAACTAGAGCTTCTGTATAGATACTCATATAAATACACATATGTGTGTCAATGCACAGTGTCACAGAATTCACAACAAACGCATTCAATGACTGCACGTTGCTTAAGTCGCATTGACCGACCGTCTGCGCAGGGTTTCATATTTCACACTATAACAACACAACCGTTCAATGCTAAGGCTTCCTGCCAAAATGGAACTGTAGAGGAGAGTCTGTTGAACAAGCCAGTACCTGCAGTATACCAGTACTGCCATCTGTTGAGGAGTTACAAAGGTGGAGGCATTACTTTTCATTCAACCCTATAATCTCCTTTATAGTTTAAGATACACAAAGTTCAGTTTCATGCACAACGTTGTTAAAATATCGTATGAAACTACCTTCAGGTTATGTATATCATGTCCATATGAAATAAGTGAATGTTGTATTTAGACTTGGGTGTCTAAGATATATGCAAATACAGGTATTCCAGAATCCAAAAAATAAATAAATTCAAAATCCAAAGTTCTTCTGATCTCAGGCATTTCAGATGAGGACTACTCAGCCTAGTTTAGAGATTCTGAACACAGTAATCCAAAAAAGGCCACGTAGTTGGAACGGACTGGTGTGTTTTGGACCAAGGTGTGCCGCACAGGATACAGAACTAAATAACATGGGTTTGATCAATTATGCAAGACAATTATGATAACAAGTGCAAAACAGATTCCAGGAATGATACATGAATGGAATAATTATATCTATATTAACCAACACTCTTGGCAATAGGATCTCAGAATGTGCATAATTGGACATTAAAGCGATCTACTATTGTAGATGCACCAAAAAGAAGAAAAACTTAATGTACTTCCTTCTCTTCCAAGACATAGGCAGCTGTTTCTTCAGGTCGGAATCTGTTGCTATTGGCTAATGTGAATGTTTACCTTGCTGATTTGACATAAAAAATTATGCCTCAAGGTACTCAATTAGGCATCTGTGTTGCATTTCCTTGTCATTAGGATAACCCAAGAAATAATGAAGTAATCATATAATGCCATATCACAGACAATCACTCGTGGCCAAGTATCATTCCAAGGGTAGCCTTGGCAGTGGATCCATAAGTGACTGTAGAGATCTATTCTGGATCCGCATGGTCTTTCACAATGAAGACATAGGGCTAGGGTTGCCAACTGTCCCTTATTCTAAGGGACGCCCCTTTTTTCGGCCCCAAATTTTTTGTCCCTTATTTTCAGCTCCTGTCCCTTATTTTCAGCTCCCGTATTAACGGAACAGGTGGCAGCAGGAGGCGAGGCTGGGCCAGTACATGTACACACATACTTCCTTCCTCCTCCATCCTGCTACCCCTTTTGGCTCCTCCCGTTTCCTCTTGCCTCCCCGCGTGCGGCCAGGAATTGTAGTCCAAGGCTGCCTCCTCTTGATTGAGAGGCACGCGCGGCCCTTTTGGGTGGGACTCCATTTCCAAAGAGCCCTCGCTCACAGGGGGAGGAGGAGGAGGAGGAAAAGTAAAAGGGAGAAGGCGGCCTGTCGGTCTTCATGGTGCAGCTGGTGAGCGGCCTGAGGGAGCTGCAAGCATGGCGCAGGGAGATGCGGGCCCGCATGGAGCTGCTGATCATGGAGACCCAGAGCCACCTCGACCGCGGGGCTGCCTTCACCGTTGACCGCTGGGAGAGGAAGGAAGGTGACCCCCTGCTAGGCACACAGATCATAGCCACACCGGGGCTGGAGGGCTTTTGAGCCGGACGGGCATCTGTCAGGAGGGCTTGGGTTGTGGCCCAAGTAGATGATATTGCCCTGAATGCATGCGAAAGGAGGCTTCTGTTAGACCCCAGTCTAAAGATCAGTCAACAGTGTGATGCCACAGCTGAAAAAGCCAAGGCTGCATCAAAAGGAGTATAGCTAGGGTTGTCTAACATTTGATTTTCAAGTTTTTATGAAGTGTCCCTTATTCTTGTGAGAAATACCGTATTTTTAGGTAAATGTCCCTTATTTCTTATATCAAAAAGTGGCAACCCTACATAGGGCCCATCCAGACAGCCTTTAAAACTGAGACCTGTCTTTACCTTTGTGGCTTTAACGAATCTCCATGTGTTGTGGACATCTGTCAAATGTTGGATTTCTTGAGTCTTTTTTGTCCACCACATGGTCCTCTCTGGTTCTTCTTTGGACCTCAGCTTTTGTACTAGAATAGATCTTTTTCTCAGCAATTGATGTCTCTTTGCCATATCTTGTTTCTACATATAATGGGCTTGGCCGACTTACCGTCCAAGCAGTTTGCGGGGCAGCGTTGCCCTCGCGCCATCTTGTTTGGCCTAGAGGGGGTTTCTTCTCCCCAGAAGCCCCTGGGTGGCAGGAAAGCTTCCCGCCACCAATGCCGGCCGGCCAATGAGGGGGCTGGCTCCGCCCCACCCCCTCCCTGTTTCCAGCCGGCTCGTACTTCCGCCCGGGCAGCTTACTTAAAGCTGCCCGGGACTGCCTGGCCTCATTGCGGAGGCAGTCTGGTTTTGCCTCCCACCCTACTTATTGCATTGTTTGTTGGTGTCCTCTTGTTTTTCTGCTCTTATTGTTGCTCTGTTCATGGTTTCACATTTTTGTCATGTTCTTTGCCGCAACTTTGTGTTTGGCGTGTGGCGTGTGGCATGGCCCCTGGATCACGTTGGCTTATCACCCCTTGGTTGTAAGGGGCATAACGCCCAGGCCCCCTGGGGTGCCGAGTTTCCGTTGACAGGCATTGGGCCGCTCACACCCCAGGCTTGCAAACGCCTTTGGACATTCATGGGGGCTGTTCGACCCTGATCCAGGACCCATGCGTGGCTGCCAACAGGCCTGGATTATCCATAAGGCCACCCTAGGCCAAGGCCTAGGGAGGCACCCATGGGGGGGGGGGAGCAGGTCTGCCCCCCCAAAAAAGTAAAAAAAATTCGGGGGGAAAATTCAAAAAAAATATTCAAAAAATATTCAAAAAAATAATAAAATAATAAAGTGCTCATGCGTGCGGCCGCCCCCCCCGGCTCGCTCAAAAGGCTTTGCCCCTGCCCCCGTTCCCGGCTCCGCCCCCACCTCCTTGCCGCCATGGTGGCTTTAGGAGGGAGGGGGAGCCGTGGGGAGGCCCTGGGGGTGGGGCTTTCCTCCTCCTCGCCGGCGAGGGGGCGGGGCGGGGTGGGGAGGAGCTGGGGCAGAGCCGGGGGTGGGGCTTTCCTCCTCCTCGTCGGCGAGGGGGCGGGGCGGGGCTGGGGTGGAGCCGGGGCAGAGCCGGGGGTGGCGCTTTCCTCCTCCTCGCCGGCGAGGGGGTGGGGCGGGGGCGGCGGCAGTTGGCCCTTTACCTAGGGCGACAAAAGGGCCTGATCTGGGCCTGGCCGCCAAGCTTTTTGTTCCTGTTTTCAATAAATGAGTTGTGGCCATTTTTATCCAAGCAATTGTGTCTGCATTATTTCTTGGCACGAGGTGTGTCACGCTTGCACACACAACAGCTACAGTCTTATTTTAGGCCACCTTGAGATTCAGTCCTGCTGGAAAGTTAGGAAGTTAAGTACATAAATAAGACAGACTTGCTCATCTTTGCTTCAACACTTCTGGGGAATTATTCCAAGTGGGCTTTTGAACGCTTATCAGCTGAGAGCATTCCCAGCAGAAACTACCTTCAGTCTATTGTTTGGGCATGTGTCCGGAAAAAGAACAACAACAACCCTTGCTGGTTTTTTTAAAAAATGTTAACTTGCGGCATCTGAATGCGCCTCTTGACTTTTCAGGTGTTTAGTGGCTACGCAGGGGGTCTAGACACATGTGTGCTAAGTACAAATTATCAGCGGCATTGTGGAGTCAGTGATGAATGGCTTTTTGTAACAATAACCTGAAGAGCATTCATTCTAGACGACAACCTGCGTTTTTCATTTACCCCCAGAAGAGCTTTGGTCTGCCTCCAGCCATCCACCACGAACCATAGTAAATAGTTCGTAGCAGAAGTCAATAATTCAGGCTGATTGGCTACGTAACCTTAGCTTTGTGTATTGTTTTGGGTAACAAGACGGAGGAAGGTGGAGAAGGGGTGGTGAATGTTGCCTTTCACCTCCCCAGCGAGTAAGGACCAAAATTTATAGAACTCTTTAGTTTGTTGTGCATTGATGAAACAATTCGGGGAAATCTTTCTGGTGAAAAGATCGCATTGCACATTGCAATTCAAAAAGACTTCCTCGGACTCCCCCCCTATCTTTATTTTGTTGGAGAGCTTCTTGTAAGTGTATCCTAATCCCTTAAGAAATGTAAGTCTCTGGGTTGCGAGGCTTGGGCCAGAAGGGCAGAGATAGTTCATATTGATATTGATTTTTGCATTCAGTTCTTTTGTCCTTTTCTCCCACTGGCCTCTCTAATTGGCTGCCAGGGTCCCTTTGGAGATTGCTAATAGTGTGAAAGTGCATCTTCCCAAGATCTCACATTCAGCGGGAACTGAAAAGACAAAAGAGAGAAGGGGAAAAACCTCCTAGGAGGAGACAAAGCTTATTGGCATCCATTCTAAAACACACTTATTTTATTAGCTTCATGAATGCCCTTTCCAGATGTTAGTTTGAATGGGTCCTGGATTTTCATTACATTTCCACAAGCCATCAGTGTTTGCAAGTCTGATTATTAGATTAATGAATTCATGGCAGAGTGATGGAGTGATTAAAAAAATGGCCCTGATATTTTGTCACTCATTGAAGCTCCAGGTTGTCATAATTAATGAATTGTTCATGCAATACACATTGTTCACAATTGTCCTTTAAAAACAGTGGGTTTCAATTGTTGCAAGGAGATAGAAAGTTGATCCATGTCCAATGTTTCAGTTTTCAACTGTTGCTAAAAAAAGATTGAAAGGAAGAAGCAAGGAAGAAAATGGATAAATTTAAGCTGGTGCAGTTACATTTATTTATGAAGGATTTAAAAAAAAAAAACTACAGGCAGTCCCCAGGTTATGGACAACATAGGTTCTGCAGGTTTATTCTTAAGTTGAATTTGCATGTAAGTCAGAACAGGTCCATGTTTAAGTGTAACTCCAGAGATACATAGATACAGATACATACATCTCTCTCTCGGCATTACTTCGCGAACGAAGATTCTTAGGAAGGACTCATCCCACGCTTTTTACAAGCGCGTTGATGACTAAAAAGGCCAATCTGAGATAGGCAAGTTCGATTGCAGAAAGCTCAGCAGAAAGTCTCCTTGGGTGAGGTTACATAAGAACATAAGAAGAGCCATGCTGAATCGGACCTCAGCCCATCTAGTCCAGCATTCTGTATCACACAGTGGCCCACCAGTTGTACACGGGGATCTCGAGCAGAAGGGAGGGCAAAACCCTGACCTGCTCCCCGACCCCACAACCAGTACCCAGGGAAATCCTGCCTACCTCAACCAACTCCGAGGTGGCACTTGAATGTCCTTTTCAGTAACTACCGATACACTTGGTATCCATGAATCTGTCTAATCCTGCCTTGAAGTTGTTCAGGCTGACAGCTGTCACAACCTCTTCTGGAAGTGAGTTCCATAACCCAATGACCCTCTGGGTGAAGAAATATTTCCCTTTATTAGTCCTAATTTTCCTACCTTGGAGCTTCAGGGAGTGCCCTCTAGTCCTAGTGTTTTGTGACAAAGAAAATATTTTTTCTTTATTCACCTTTTCTATCCCATGCATGATTTTATACACTTCGATCAAGTCACCTCTTAAACGCCGTCTTTCAAGGCTGAAAAGACCAAGGCGTTGCAACCTGGTTTCATAGGGAGCCGCTCCATCCCTTGGATCATTCTTGTTGCCCTTTTCTGTACCTTTTCCAGTTCCGTTATATCCTTCTTAAGGTGCGGAGACCAGAATTGTACACAGTCCTCCAAATGTGGCCTTACCATCGATTTGTAGAGAGGTAATACAACATTTGCTGACCTATTTTCGATTCCCTTCCTGATCATGCCAAGCATAGAATTTGCTTTTTCACTGCTGCTGCGCACTGGGTTGACATCTTCATTGAGCTGTCCACCAAAACCCCAAGATCCCTTCCTGGTTTGTCTCGGAAAGCTTTGACCCCATCAATTTGTAGGTGTAGTTGGGGTTCTTTGCCCCGATGTGCATGACTTTACACTTGTTTAGGTTAAATGCATTTGCCACTTCGTTGCCCATTCACTCAATTTCGAGAGATCTTTCTGGAGTTCTTTACAATCAGTTTCATTTTTAACTACTCTGAACAATTTAGTGTCGTCTGCAAACTTTGCTACCTCAGAATTCACTCCTACATCCAGATCATTAATGAATAAATTAAAAAGTAACGGACCCAAAACTGAACCTTGGGGTACGCCACTTCTCACCTCTTTCCACCCAGAGAAATGTCCGTTTATTACCACCCTTTGTTTCCTACAGTTTAGCCAGGTTCCAATCCAGGACAAGACCTGTCCCTCTAATTCCATGGCTGAAGAGCTTATTTAGGAGCCTTTGGTGAGGGACTTTGTCAAAAGCCTTTTGAAAGTCAAGGTAAACAATATCAATTGGGTCCCCTTTATCTATGTGTTTATTTACACCCTCAAAGAATTCTAACAAGTTAGTAAGACATGATTTGCCTTTGCAGAAACCATGTTGATTTTCTTTCAGCAATGCCTGTTCTTCTATGGGCCTAGTAATTTTTTCTTTAATAATGGTTTCCATCACTTTGCCTGGAACTGAGGTTGTTTCCAAGTTGCGGTTCTTTCTGCGTTGTCGTTTCTCTTCGAGACCCATTCGGCGTGTCTTCTCGAAAGAGGCTGCAGCATTGTGGATAGTGCGTCTCCATGCCTCCCGATGTGAGGCCAGGGTGGACCATTGTTGGTGATCAATCTGGCCGAGCCTGAGATGTTGTTTCAGGGAGTCCTTATATCTCTTTGGGGGTGCCCTCTCTTGCCTGACCTGTGGCGAATTCACCATAGAGTAGTATCTTTGGGAGGCGGTGGTCCTCCATCCTAGAGACGTGCCCTGCCCAGCGCAGCTGTTTCTCAATAGCATGGCCTCAACGCTGGTGATCCCTGCCTGATCAAGGACAGCAACATTAGTCACATAGTCGGTCCAGTGTATATTTAGGATTGTGCGAAAACAGCGCTGATGAAAGTGTTTGAGGAGTTGTAGGTGTTGGCGATAGGTGACCCATGTTTCAGACCCATAGAGGAGAATAGACAGTACGATAGCTCTGTACACACTGATTTTGGTGCTTTGCCTCAGGTGCTTGTTGCTCCAGACTCTTTTGTGAAGCCTTCCAAATGCACTATATGCCTTTGCTAATCTGTGATCTATCTCTTTGTCAATCTTGGCGTCTGAAGAGATGATGCTTCCCTGGTAGGTGAACTGCTGAACGGACTTAAGCACAGATTTGCCTATGCTGACGTGAGGATGATGGTGTTCTTCCTGTGGAGCGGGCTTGTAGAGGACTTCCGTTTTCTTCAGGCTGACTTCCAGCCCAAACAGCTCTGCAGCTATTGAAAAGCAGGATGTTACACATGCTTTGAAATGTGGCTTGTTGTGGAAACAAGGATTGATAAGAAAGCTTCAGTGTAGACACTTTTCACATGATAACTCTTTTAGGAATGAATTACCCTTTCTAGAGATAGATTTCTCTCACTTCCTGTTGTCTCATCCCCGTTCTTAACTGTGAGTCATTTTTAAGTCAGATGTTTGTAAGTTGGGGACTGCATGCATATCCCATGGCTCCATTGGCAGCTTTCAAAGTTCAATTTTTAAAAAACAGTATAAAATTAAGCGAAGGTAAAGGTTTCCCCTTGACATTAAGGCTAGTCGAGTCTGACTCTGCGGGGTGGTGCTCATCTCCATTCCTAAGCCGAAGAGCCGGCATTGTCTGTAGACGCCTCCTAGGTCATGTGGCTGGCATGACTGCATGGAGCACCGTTGCCTTCCCGCCGAAGCGGTGCCTATTGATCTATCACATTTGCATGTTTTTGAACTGCTAGGTTGGCAGAAGCTGGGGCTAACAATGGAAGCTCACCCTGTCCCGCAGATTTGAATTGCCGAGCTTCCAGTCAGCAAGTTCCGCAGCTTAGCGGTTTAACCCGCTGCACCACTGTGGCCTCCAGTATATAATTATCCACAAGCGATATTGAAAGGACCTGAAAGAGTACAAAATTAGCAGTTCATACATCACTACAAAACAAGTCATAAAGGTACAGGGTAAACACAACCAACTTATATTAATGTCTGAAAGAGAGGTAAAGATAGTTCCAGAATAGAAATTCTGGAATTACATAAGAACATAAGAACATAAGAACATAAGAAGAGCCATGCTGAATCGGGCCTCAGCCCATCTAGTCCAGCATTCTGTGTCACACAGTGGCCCACTAGTTGTACACAGGGATCTCTAGCAGAAAGGAGGGCAAAACCCTCACCTGCTCCCGACCCCCCCCCACAACCAGTCCCCGGGGACATCCTGCCTGCCTCCATCAACACAGAGGTGGCCCTTGGATGTCCATTTCAGTAGCTACTGATTCCCTTGGTATCCATGAATCTGTCTAATCCTGCCTTGAAGCTGTCCAGGCTGACCGCTGTCACAACCTCCTCTGGAAGTGAGTTCCATAACCCAATGACCCTCTGGGTGAAGAAATATTTCCCTTTATTAGTCCTAACTTTCCTACCTTGGAGCTTTAGGGAGAGCCCTCTAGTCCTAGTGTTGTGTGACAGAGAAAATATTTTTTCTCTATTCACCCTTTCTATCCCATGCATGATTTTATACACTTCGATCAAGTCACCTCTTAAACGCCGTCTTTCAAGGCTGAAAAGACCAAGGCGTTGCAACCTGATTTCGTAAGGGAGCTGCTCCATCCCTTGGATCATTCTTGTTGCCCTTTTCTGTACCTTTTCTCGTTCCGTTATATCCTTCTTGAGGTGCGGTGACAAGAATTGTACACAGTACTCCAGATGTGGCCTCACCATAGATTTGTAGAGAGGCAATACAACATTTGACGACCTATTTTCGATTCCCTTCCTGATCATGCCAAGCATAGAATTTGCTTTTTTCACTGCTGCAGCGCACTGGGTTGACATCTTCATTGAGCTGTCCACCAAAACCCCAAGATCCCTTTCCTGGTTTGTCTCGGAAAGCTTTGACCCCTTCAATTGGTAGGTGTAGTTGGGGTTCTTTGCCCCGATGTGCATGACTTTACACTTGTTTAGGTTAAAATGCATTTGCCACTTTGTTGCCCATTCACTCAATTTCGAGAGATCTTTCTGGAGCTCTTTACAATCAGTTTCATTTTTAACTACCCTGAACAATTTAGTGTCGTCTGCGAACTTTGCTACCTCAGAATTTACTCCTACATCCAGGTCATTAATGAATAAATTAAAAGTAACGGACCCAAAACTGAACCTTGGGGTACGCCACTTCACACCTCTTTCCACCCAGAGAAATGTCCGTTTATTACCACCCTTTGTTTCCTACAGTTTAGCCAGGTTCCAATCCAGGACAAGACCTGTCCTCTGATTCCATGGCTGAAGAGCTTATTTAGGAGCCTTTGGTGAGGGACTTTGTCAAAAGCCTTTTGAAAGTCAAGGTAAACAATATCGACTGGGTCCCCTTTATCTATGTGTTTATTTACACCCTCAAAGAATTCTAACAAGTTAGTAAGACATGATTTGCCTTTGCAGAAACCATGTTGATTTTCCTTCAGCAATGCCTGTTCTTCTATGTGCTTAGTAATTTTTTCTTTAATAATGGTTTCCATCACTTTGCCTGGAACTGAGGTTAGACTAACTGGCCTATAATTTCCTGGATCACCCCTGGATCCTTTCTTGAAGATCGGAGTTACATTTGCCTCCCTCCAGTCCTCGGGTACAGTGCCTGATCTTAGAGAAAGGTTATATATTTTGGCTAGAATTTCAGCAATTTTCACACTTGAGTTCCTTAAGAACTCTGGGGTGGATGCCATCTGGCCCTGGTGATTTGTTGACATTTAGTTTAGTAAGGCATGTGAGAACATCTTCCTTGTTTATCTCTATCTGGTTTAATTCATTTATTTCCCTCCCTGAAAAACTGACTCAGCTGCAGGCATATGTTGTCTGTCCTCCTGTGTGAAAACGGAGGCAAAGAAGTCGTTTAGCCGCCGGCAATCTCCTTGTCTTCACTTATTGTCCCTTTCTTACCATTTTCGTCAAGTGGTCCAACTGCTTTTCTAGTTGGGTTTCTACTTCTGATGTACTCAAAGAAGTTTTTGTTATTTTTTTAATGTTCTTAGCTATATGTGCCTCAAAATCTCTCTTGGCTTTCCTGACGGTTGCTTTGCATTTAGTTTGCCAGAGCTTGTGTTCCTTTCTGTTCTCCTCAGTAGGAAGAGCCTTCCATTTCTTAAATGAGTTTTTCTTCTTTCCAATCACATCTTTTACTTCATTTGTAAGCCATGCCGATGTCCTCTTGGACTTTCCCGGCCTCTTTCTTATTTTAGGAATGCATTTTAGTTCGGCTTGTTTTAAGGTATTTTTAAACAGTTTCCAAGCATTTTGGAGGGATTCGATTTTTTTACTGTTCCTTTTAGTTTGTTCTTTACTATTTTTCTCATTTTGGTGAAATTCCCTTTGTGAAAATTTAAGGTCTCTGTGTTAGTTTTCACTGACAGTTTGCTATCCAAACTTAAGTTGAAGGTTATTGTGTTGTGGTCACTGGTACCTATGGGCTCAGTTACAAGGACATCTTGAACGAGATCTTGTTCATTTGTTAGCACCAAGTCCAATTAGATTTGCTTAGACTAGATTTTGCATTAGTTGGAGAGGAAGAAAGTTGCGGGGTCCAAGGATTTATAAGAAAATGATCTGCAATGAAGATAACAAGAGGCAGCGAGCCATGGAGGCATTTTGTGAATGAATTCCCAATACAGGCAATTTCATCATTCATGAAATGAAGGGGTCTTATGGTATCAGAGGTTACCAGAGATGTACGCCCAAAGGATACTGGTACTTTATTTAATTTATCCTCTATCTTTCTCCCAATAAGAGCCAAAGCAGCTTACAAAATAAATTAAGACAAATAATGCAAAAGTCCACACATATTCAACATTTAGACCAGGGGTAGGGAACCTATGGCCCGGGAGCCATATATGGCTTTTTTCATGATTGCATCTGGCTCTCCAGAGCAGCCCGGGCCTCAGTTTCCCAGCATGCAGTGGGGAGGAGTGACGCAAATGCGCTGTTGGAAGTTCGAACAAATAGACCTTGTAATGAATATTAATTGGAATATGAAACAGGTGGGGTGTATGAAGAAGAATGCCTTGTGGTCAGCAGAAGTGCATGATCTTGGCCAGCGGGGTTTTGGGTATGGCACAGGAATGCCAGAGAGGAAAAATTATAACAATGATCTAGGCATTTCTTAGTATCCTTTTTTGACAAGCTAATGTTTGGTTGTCAGTCTCAATTGAATTTCTTTACTGAAGTCTGTAAAGGAGTGTGTTTGAGAGGAGCATAGACGTTTAGTAGGAAAGCTTGGGAACACTCCTAGTCTCAATACGAGGGCAGATCAATAAGTCTGTGACTTTTTGAATGAAACACAGGTTTTTGGATAAAAAATCATTTTATTTTTCAACGTAGTCTCCTTTGAGCTCTATACACTTTGTCCAACGTTTCTCCAATTTTTTTTTTTTTTTATTATAAAAGAGCTTTATTGAGAAATTTGACAAAACAGAAATCGACATATGTACAAACGTGACATGATACCTTATGGGCAAAGAAGCCCGTAAGGGGGGTTGGCAATAAGGAAAGGGGAAAGGGGGGGGATGGGGGTACACATATACACTTGACATTCAATACAAACTAAAAAGCACATAATCGGCTTCACATCTCAGTTGAAGATTGGATACATAAATTTTTCAGTCTCAATGAGCGGGATTAAATCTTGAATCCTTTCAAATCCATCTGTTTCTTTTCCTTAATATAGCTTATGAAGGGTAGCCACGTTTGCTCAAAGTGTTCCGCTGATTTGTCCCGAAGCAGGTATGTGAGTTTATCCATTTCGGCAATCTCAATTGTTTTTAATAACCATTCCTCCTCACCCGGAGTATCCGCCAGTTTCCAATGTCTTGCTAGGGTTATCCTTGCAGAAGTCGTGAGATAGGTCAAGAGTCTCTCCAAATTACTGTTTCCGTCTATGCCTGTGATATTTAAAAGAAAAAACTCCGGTTTCTTTTCAAACTTAAGCTTAATAATTTCTTGGATATTCTTAAAAATCATACTCCAAAATTGTTTAACTATTTTACATGACCATATCATGTGGAAAAAAGTCCCACGTTCTTGCTTACATTTCCAGCAGGTATCGTTATTATTCCTATTAATTTTCGCCAGTTGGCTCGGGGTTATATACCACCTATATATAATCTTATAGATATTCTCTCTCAGATTATAAGCATAGGTATATTTTTGTTTTTTCTTCCATATTTTTTCCCATTCCTCTATTGGGATGGGGTGACCCAGGTTTGCTTCCCATTTTCGAATATACTCCTTTAAAGGATTTTCTCTGGAATCTTTTTCCAATATGTAATTATATAATGAACTCACAGTTTTCTTTTTCGACAATAGCCAGATTCTTTCTATTTTGGGTGGAGTCCACTCCCAGCCGATCTGCTTTCTCCAATTTTTTTATCCCTTCCAAAAAATAAGATTTGTCGAGGTCATCAAAATAGGTATTTGTTTGTGAGATGATTTCATTGTTTGGAGTCAAATCTCTTTCCGTCGAGCCATTTCTCCAGGTTTGGAAACAAGAAATAGTCACTTGGGGCTAAATTCGGAGAATAGGGCGGATGAGGAAGCAATTTGTATCCCAATTCATGGATTGTTGCCATGGAAACTGCACATGTGTGCACCCTTGCATTGTCCTGCATTGTCAGCAAGCGCGGCACCCATCTTGCGGAAAGCTTTCTCATACCCAAGTGATCATTTAAAATTGAAACCACTGAGCTGTGTGAGATGCCTATGGCTTCCACAATCTCTCGCACTTTCAATCTCCAATCGGCCAACACTATATCGTGAATTTTTTCAATTGTTTCAAGTGTAGAGACCTCAATTGGGCGCACAGAACATTCGGCATCTTCCATGCTTGTATGGCCACAACGAAATTCAGTAAACCACTTTTTTACCATTGAAATTGATGGTGCAGAGTCCCCATAGTATTTATCAAGCTTAGCCTTGGTTTGAGTGATGGTTTTTTCTGCAAAAAATAATGCTTAATAAGCACACAAAATTCACTTTTTTCCATTTTCTCCTTCCTTCCTTCCTTCCTTCCTTCCTTCCTTCCTTCCTTCCTTCCTGGAAGCGTTCGAGAACCTGGCGTCAGATGATTCGAGGACTAGCATTAGTCCAGGGACCATCATTTAGGTATCACTACCTTGAAGGGCTGAATTTTAGATATCCTCTCCAAAATTATAATTACTTTTAGGCTCTTAATGTGAGGCAGACCAGAGCTGTAGCTACAGAAAGCTGGGGAATTCGAGAGTAATCCCTCCAAATAAAAATTTTCACCTCTCCATGAAAGTTTCCTTCAGTCCCAAAAGTCTTACCATTGCAGGGAGGGAAACACTGAAAATCATTTCAATATTCCTATTATTTCCTGAGTTTGTAGTATCTTGGTAATTGTTTCTGTCCACTCTTTTTGGATGTCTGAACTTTATTTCTATGTGCTCAACTGATGTTTTAAGTTACCGCAATGCTACAAATTGAAAACTGAAATAAAATTTTATTTGTAGAGCATAATTCTTATTTTAGGGCCAATACCCTCATTTTGCCTCCTGACACTGCCTAAAGCAGTGTTCTTGAGTTTTGCATATTTGCTTTACATTTTAATTCTTGTATCCCAGTTATTTATTTGGCCAAAGGAGGACATCAGAGTTCAGATGGAGAGCTATGCTAATCTATAGTGGAATGGACCACTTACAGATGTTGAAGAAATATTAGATTCTGTGGAATGTAGCAAACCCAGTACCACTTAAAGATGTAGAAAAAATTTCCATTCTGTGGCCACTAGAGGGCAGGTTGACTTTTCCACCAGGAATTTTTTTTAAAATGTAATATCTGCATCCTCATCTTAGAAACAAATGCTTGGAAGTAAAACTTACCATTTTACTGCCACTTTCTTCCAAGCAAATGTGCATAGACTTTAGAGCCAAAGAGTTCTATGGCACCTAAAGATCAGCAAGTTTATCTGAGGAGATGGGAACCTCACCTCTATCGGATTTATGGGGATTCTGTATATGCTTTCAAGTTGCCTGTTGACTTAGGGGAAGAAAGTAAGGGAGCTTTCTTCCACCTACGCCAGGCACGTCAACTGGCACCTTACCTTCCATCAGATGCGCTGGCTACGGTGGTCCATGCCACAGTGACATCACGGCTGGACTACTGTAATGCCTTGTACGTGGGGTTGCCGCAGTCAACCACTCGTAAAATCCAGCTAGTGCAGAATGCAGCTGCCAGACTCCTCACCGGGACACCACTGAGATGCCATATCGCGCCATCTCTACAGCGCCTGCACTGGCTGCCAGTCGAGCTCAGAGCCATCCACAAGATCTTGTCGCTTACCTTTAAGGCCCTCCATGGCGCCGGCCCAGCTTATTTAAAAGACCTCTTGTCCGAACCAGCTCATTTAAGGTCGCCGCGTTCAGGAAACAGGGACCTTCTCCGCATCCCAGGTGTGAGTGAGGCCCGCCTCGACACCACGAGACAGAGAGCCTTTTCCATCGCGGCCCCTGTTCTTTGGAACTTGATGCCGGCGGATCAGAGAGCTATCCGGGACATGCCCCAGTTCCTGACCGCATTGAAGACCTGGCTCTTTCGAAAGGCTTACGGCTAAGGACACCCCCAGACTTAGCCTGAGTTACTGGAACTATTTTAATTAATCTTCCTATTCTTTTAGCTTTTAACTATTGAACTCTTTTATGTGTTTTATGTGTAAGTCGCCTGGAGCACTGACATGGAGGGCGACTCATAAATAATAAAATCAATCAATCAATCAATCAATCCCATGAATTCCATTAGGTTTTATTGGGCAAGGAATATTCAGATGAGTTTTGCCAGTTCTTTCCTCTGAAACATAGCATACAGTACCTGATATTCATTGGCAGTCCCCCATCCGAGTACTAACCAGGCCTGATCCTACCTAGCATCCAAAATCCTAGACAGTGAATCTCAGCCTGTGGGTCCTCCAAGGTGTTTTGGCCTACAACTCCCAGAAATCCCAGCCAGTTTATCAGCTGTTAGAATTTCTGGGAGTTGAAGGCCGAAACATCTGGGGACCCACAGGTTGAGAACCACTGTCCTAGAAGATCTGGTGCCTTTATGATATTCCGAAAACACAACAAGCTGCACAACAAAGTGAAGCGTAAAGGCTCAAAGAAATCCCTATAGAACCTCAATGAATTATTGCAATTGAACCCACTCTATGGACCAATATATGTACAAATATATAACAGAAACAATATTCAAATTAGGTAAATAAGCCATGCCAGAACCAAGATCGTTAATCAGTTAAGCATGTCCCAAACACACACGTAGGCAAGATATCCACAATGGAAATGAGGTATCCGCAATGAAAATAATTAATATGGGAGCTTGTCTTTTAATGTAGAGGTACGAGAGAATAGTGCTCAATTCAAATGTTCAAGGTTTTGCAATGGTAGTGGTCAGAACCGGCCCCTTCCCTGACCGTCCCCTCAGTAAGATGCTAAGTCAGTCACAGACTCACGTGGCGCCTCTGCGTGAAGTCCGTGAAGGGATCCGTAGGATAATGCATTGCTGAATAATGTATAATCAGGATGAATCCTCTGGGAAGTGTCTATCAATGTATATCAATCACCAGCACCACAAAAATAAGATGATAAGTGTCTATCAATGTTGAGAGTGGGTTCAATTGCAATAATTCATTGAGGTTCTATAGGGATTTCTTTGAGCATCACTTTGTTTGCAGCTTGTTGTGTTTTCAGTGTATCTCTTGGTAAGGCGTCCCACTATGTGCCTTTATGATATTTACACCCTTTTCGGTGCAGTGGATAGAGCAGTGGTTCTCAACCTGTGGGTCCCCAGATGTTTTGACCTACAACTCCCAGAAATCCCAGCCAGCTTACCCGCTATTAGGATTTCTGAGAGTTGAAGGCCAAAACATCTGGGGGCACCACAGGTTGAGAACCACTGGGATAGTGGATGAGTATCTTGAGCTTTGTATCCTGGAATTTACTGAATACATTGAATATACAGGTTGAAATCATCTGTGTACCCCTTTGATGTAGTCAGAACACTCAGTACATGGCCAGAAGACACACATTTATTTATTTATTTATTTATTATTTGGATTTGTACGCCGCCACTCCCCGAGGGCTCGGAGCGGCTCACAATCATAAAAACACAAACAAAAGCAAAGAGCATCAGTTAAAACTAGACAGAATAAAATTATCTATACTCAGCAATCAAAAGCTAGCCGGAAAAGGTAGGTCTTGCAGGTCTTGTGAAAAGATGGTAAATCATGCAAGGCCCGCACTCCGCTTGGAAGAGTATTCCAAATCGAAGGTGCTACGACAGAAAAGGCTCTGCGCCGGGTAGATGTTAGGCGGATGGATTTGAAGCTAGGCACTTCAAGGAGATTCAATTGTTCGGAGTGGAGTGACCTCTGGGGTTGGTAGGGGATGAGACGGTCCCTTAGATACATTTACTCAGCAGATGTATTTTCCTGGGATGCCATATCTCTTTTATTTAGGTGTTATGACAGAACATCATGAAAAGATTTCCAAGTTGTGTAGAGACCTTTGCTGACGTCAGCGAAGATACCCACCAATAGCCAGGAGCTCTCTGGAGTGTCATGGCTGCAGCTGTAGCTACAAACAGCAAAACATGGTCAATGCCATCACATTTTCCCAACATGGCAAAGTGCAGGGAAAACAGGGAAGGGCCGCACTGGCCCATGCGCACAGCTGGAGTAGTTCAAATTAAAACTGGCTCAGCTGTTCACACCACACCAAAGTGTGGGGCTGCTCTGGAGCTTCAGGAATGCTCAGGAGCATTCCAGGACATCTGTTAACACAAAATAAAATTGCATTAGTCAACTTTACCATGCACTGGGGGCTAAAAGCCTGTGGACATCATCTGGATATGTAAATGTGATTTCTGGCCTGATTCACATATGTCGCCAGTGTAGACGGACCCCTAGTGTGCTAATTTTAAAACAAATAGTTTTAATAGAATTTGTAAAATTTTGATGAAGACGTTTTTGTAAATCACTCAGTTTTTTAATCACAATTTTTGCCAATCATTCTGTAGCAGTAACTTAATAGGGACTTCACACTGAAATATAAACATAACCTCCCATCACAGTTTTTAGGCTTTGGTTGTTTTCAGTAGGGTTCCTTTACCCGTAACAGTTGCACCATGGGATCGGTAAAATTGGTGCACCCTCCACGTAATAATGAAATAGCTATTTGATTTTCGTGTTAGTACCTAGCTAGCAATCTGGCTACGGTCGTCCATGCTCTGGTCACATCCCGAATAGATTACTGCAACACACTCTACGTGGGGCTGCCTTTTAAGACAGTTTGGAAACTGCATACCACCCCCCTGTTGTGTCAGCTCCACTGGCTGCCTGTCCAATTCCGAGCTCAATTCAAAGTGCTGGTTTTGACCTTTAAAGCTCAATACGGTTCTGGCCCAGTTTACTTGTCCGAACGCATCAGCTGCTATGTCCCATCTCATAATCTAAGATCATCCGGGGAGGCCCTGTTCTCTCTCCCACTTACTTCTCAAATGCGGTTGGTGGGGACGAGAGATCGGGCCTTCTTGGTGGTGGCTCCCCGTCTGTGGAATGCGCTCCCTATTGATATATGATCCACTGCATCCCTCCTGACATTCAGGAAAAAAAAGTAAAATCCTGGTTATGGGACCAGGCGTTTGCACATTCACGATACAGCACTTTAGATGGGATTGAAATGGCAAACTGGTAGACATGACCTAAGGCTTCTGTTATGGACGGAATACTGTTTTTAACCTATGTGAATGTATTTGATATTTTTTAATGCTAATTATATTTTAATGTATTTTAATGTTAACTGTATTTAATGTATTTAAAATTTTTGACTGTTGTGGTTTCTATTATATGCTTACTGTGTTTTGGGCATTGAATTGTTGCCATTGTGAGGCCGCTCTGAGTCCCCCCTCGGGGGTTGAGAAGATGCGGGTAGAAATGGTGGAAATAGCAAGAAAAAAATTCCAGAGAAGAATAGAGGATATGCTATTTATTATGGGTAATATTGGTCTGTAGAACATTCATGCAAACTCATAACTTGGAAGAGTTGCTGTTTTGCACAATGGCTTTTTGAATCACGCATCTAGCATGGCCAATCCAAAACAATGAGATTTTCAGAGCTCTCTGGAGCAAACAGCAACGGCAGGCAGGTAGACCTCCATTTTAACATAACCTGTAACACAAACAGGTTCTGTGCGTTGCTTGATATTTTTTCTCTCCTAACTTGGTCTTCCCCTGCTTGAATCCTTCCAATTTTCCTTGAAAGTTAGCCAAGTTGGCCACAAAATAACTCACTGAGCTGTGCAAGGTTTCATGGTATAACATACTGGAATAATTACAAAAGGGACATTTTCCGCTCATTTCTTCGTCTTTGGAATAGGAAGAAAAAGGCACCATGTCAGATGGAAGGCGATCCTTACAACCTCTGTAGGCACTTGTCAACTGGGCTGTTGTCACACGTGCAGATTTACAAGGCAGACCTAACCTTAGCAGAGCCTGGAAAGATTTAGCCATCAGCTTCGGGAGATCTGATACTCCATTCTTAAGTGGCAACATGAGTGTTTTTTGCGGTGACCTTAAAGGCCAGAAGGGGCCCCAGATGGCACAGTGGGAGCTGGACCTGCAGCTGCCTTGATTTAGGGCAGTTCCACAGAAGTCACCGGGGCACTTGAGATTTACAGCATTGACTAGGCCTCGCCCTTGGTATTTAAAAAGGTCAGTGCTTCCTTCTCTCCATAGGAAATGGTGCATCATTCATGGATTGAATGTACTGTACTAAAGCAAAGAATAGCAGCATTTTAAGCATGCACAGAACAAAGTTGCTAACCTGTAAGGTACTGTTGGTTTTACAAAACAAGTTCTAAATGTTGCTTCTTCTGTTCCCCAAGGTCTAAAAGGGGCTTTAAAAGTTGAACAAACAAGCCTTGACCCTGGGAACAGAGGTAAGGTCTACCCACATGCAGGAAAGCCTTGGATCTCTATGAGCAAGAGCGCAGGCAGGGGCGGTCTAAGGTAATTTTAAATGGTAGGCGGACATTATTTTGGTGCCCCCCCCAAAACATTACTTTGCCGCCCCCCATGTAAAACAAATATACAATTATAATATCACAATACCATTAGTAGTATTATATTGTATCAATGTATATACAATATATTATACCATACTCATACTATATTATATCATAATTATATTATACTACATTACAATATAATTATATTATAATATATTGACATTATAATATAATGTAACATTCTATTATATTATTATTATAAAATAATAAAATTATTTATTTAAATAAAATTATCCTCTACTAAATATTTTCATGACTCCTATAAAACTCAAATAACCCAAAATAAAGTAAAATAAAATATTATATATTACTATTTTGTACAATACCACTATACTGCAATATTGTTTGTAATATTACATGTAATATAAAATATATCATTATTCTATTGTTATATTGTATTTGTATTATATTGTATGACAATATTAAGCAGAACTGTATAATAATCAACAAGAAATGCAATGTAAATGCATCAAAATCAGAATATATTACCTACCACCCGACTCATAATTCATAGGAGTCTCCCGTAAGTCCAAAATTAGGATCCCAATGTAAATGTAAATAGAAAAACAGCCCAAATGTTCAAATGAGGTCGAATACAGGCAGTGCGGCCTGGGCAAACTTGGGCCCCTCCCTCCCTCTAGGTGTTTTGGCCTCCAACTCCCACAACTCCTCATAGCCTCAGGCCCCCTAGACAGGTCTAAATGACAGAACATATTTTGGTGCCGAAGAAAGGAAGGAGGGGAGAGAAGAGGTCACAGAGGAGGAGGAGGAGGAAAGCCTTCATTCATTCCTTCACTTACACCTCCTTCACTGATTCTTTTCTCCTTCCCTGCAAACGCGCTTGGGCGGAAACAAAGGGAGAGGGAAGCACTCCCTGCCTGCCCGATAGGGAGTGCTTTGCTTACAGGCTTCTGCGCAAGGGAGCTACTGGGCATGCGCGGAGGTTTTCGCGCATGTGCAGTTGCTCCTGCGCTCAACTTCAGCTCCAGAGCAACTGCGCCTGCGTGAAAACCTCAGCGCGTGCCCAGAAGTGGCGTCAGAGCGCACAAGGCCGGGGTCAAAAAGAAGGCAGCTGCAGCACTGTCTGAGGAACATCGGCAGGGCCAGGATGGCGTCCCATGCGGCCAGGATGGCGCCCCCTTCCCAGATGGCGCCCTAGGCGGCCGCCTACTTGGCCTATCTTGTAGGACCGCCCCTGAGCGCAGGACTCAAAATAAGGGAACCAAACAGGTTTATTGGTTTACAATCAGTAAAAAACTGATGGTTCAAAAGCTTGAGTTGGTTACAAAGGTCCTTTAAGAAAAAGGGAGTCTATCACAATGCCTGAAGATGCAAGGTGATGGTACCTCTATTGAATCCAAGGCGTCCCATTGTCCTCTGGCTTGCAGGTCCGAAGTCCTGTAGCAGGCCCCAAAATCCACAGCCTCTGGTGAGAAAAGGATTCTCCTATACGCTGAAGATATGGTGAAGACATAGGCAGATCAGCAGGTAAAATGAGATTTCCTTTTCACAGCAACCTAACTTTTCAGCCTTGCTTGTCCTGTGACCTTTGGAAAGTGAGGCCAGAGAGGAAATCCGGCCCCTAGGTAAACTCCGGTTAAAGGAGGAGTTGAGGGCGGGTTACCAGGTTTGGAGCCAGAACGCAGCTCCTCCCCAGGTGAGCACATGGCAAGACAAAGGGACTGTGAAACAAAGAGCCATGCAAGTACATGGCAAACCAAATACAGATAAATACAGCCCCCTAGGGGGCGTCACATTGCTACTGCTAGCACTATATGCTTTTAAAACTGTTGGGGAATCTGAGCAGTTAGGCTCAAAAATAACCCTCAGTTAGGGTGATTCCACCATAAATACAGTGTTCTGTCGCTACTTCGTGGTTCACTTTTTGCGGACTTTCTGTTTTGCGGTTTTCCTTCCTTGCTATTCACCGGGCTGAGTCCTGGTTCTGCCACCAGGACGCAGCCCGGTGAGTAGTGAGCAAGCAAGGGAGGGCAGGTGTGCGAGGGAGCCTCCCGCCACCGGCTGCAAGAAGTTCCTCCTTTTTAGCCTCCTTTTGGGCAATTGGTCCAGCTGGAGTCCCTCCGCAGCAATGTCTCATGCGCGGAACCTGCCAGCCGGATGCGCCCCTGACCACGTGGCACCCTAAGCAGGTGCTTACTTTGCTTATCGTTAAATCATCCTGGCATTTGCTTATCGTTAAATCCTCCTGGCATTTGCTTATCATTAAACCCCTCCTGGCATTCAGGAAAAAAGTGAAATCCTGGTTATGGGACCAGGCGTTTGCACATTAGCACGATACAGCACTTTAGATTGGATTGAAATGGCAAACTGGTGGACATGACCCAATGCTTCTATTATGGACGGAATACTGTTTTTAACTTATGTGAATGTATATGATGTATTTTAATGCTAAGTGTATTTTAATGTATTTTAATTCTGACTGTTTTTGGTTTTCTATTATATGTATACTGTGTTTTTGGCATCGAATTGTTGCCGTTGTTAGGCCGCTCTGAGTCCCCCCTCGGGGGTTGAGAAGAAGCGGGGTAGAAATGGTGGGGGGGGGGGGGGGAATCCACCCCTGCCTGGTGGCAAAACCAAGACTCGGCCTGAGTAGCGAGCAAAGGATGGGTGGGTGAACAAGCAAGAAGGGTGGCAACAGCGACAGCAGAATGATTTAGGCCCTTTCTACACTGTCATATAATCCAGATTATCAAAGCAGATAATGATGAGTTTTATTATGTGTATATGCTGTGCTTTTATATGCTATTTTAACTGTGCTATTGTGTTATATTGTGTTATTGTGTTATATGTTGTGCTTTTATATATGCTATTCTAACTGTGTTTTTAGTGTTGTAAGTCGCCCCGAGCCGTATGGGAGTGGCGACGGACAAGTCCAAACAAACAAACAAACAAACAATCCACATTATATGGTTTGAACTGGATTATATTTATTTATTTATTATTTATTATTTATTATTTGGATTTATACACCGCCACTCCCCAAGGACTCGGAGCGGTTTATAAAACAGCACTGCAATCAACAATAAATTTATAAAACTAGATTAAAATCCATTCTATATCTCAAATGCCACGTGTGTCTATGCTGCTGTATAATCCTGTTCAAAGTAGATAGTCTGGATTTTATATGGCAGTGTAGAAGGGCCCCAGCGATTGATGGAGTGATTCATTGACTTAAGGAGCTGGATATATTTAGCTAGGAGCAAACATGTTTGAGGGGTGTCATGATGTTTGAAGGGCGGCCATGTGAAGATGAAGCAAGCTTGTTTTCGGCTTTGCCACAAACGAGAATATGAGACAATAGATTCACATTACAAGAAAAGCGATTTAATCTAAACATTAGAACTTTTTTAAAAAACTGTCAAGAGTTGTTCAGCAGTGGAACAGATTGCCTGAGATGGTTGTGGATTATCCTGTGAAGGTCCTGAAATAGAAGTTGAAATGGGGATCTTTCAGGGATGTTGTCTTGCATGGCAGGGGGGTTGACTAGATGGCCCTTGTGGTTGATTCTATGCTTCTACAGATAGATAGATAGATAGATAGATAGATAGATAGATAGATAGATAGATAGATAGATAGATAGTGTCAGGAGCGACTTGAGAAACTGCAAGTCACTTCTGGTGTGAGGGAATTGGCTGTCTGCAAGGAAGTTGCCCAGGAAGTTGCCCATGTTTTACCATCCTGTGGGAGGCTTCTCTCATGTCCCCGCATGAGAAGCTGGAGCTGACAGGCTGACAGACAGGAGCTCACCCTGCCCCACGGATTCAAACCATTGCACCACCAGGGGCCCCTAAATAAAGGATATGAATAGGATGGAAAAGGTGCAAAAAAGGGCCACCAGGAGACCGGAAAAACCTCCCTTCAGGGAAAGGTTACCACTTTTGTGCCCGATTAGCTTTAAAAAGGACAAATAAGAGAAATGCATGAGTGTGAGACATGATAGAGACACAGAAAATTAGGTGTGGCATGAAGAAAACAGACAGAGCTTTTCTTCTCTCTCATAATACTAGAGCATGGGATCATTGACTGACGGTAAATGAGGTGAGTGGCGATTCAGGACAGATGTGACGATGTTCTTCATCCATCACATAATTAAATTGTGGAGCTCAGTGCCATAAAATATAATTACAGCTGTTAACTTGGATAGCATGGAAAGAGGGATAGAGCCATCAATGACAACTAGAGTAGGATGTCTATATACTTCCAGTATATAAGGTTGTAGACTTCAATGTAGTAGTTATTGGAGAGAGTGATGTGGAAAATTATGTTGCACTCATGTACTGGTGATATTCCAATTGCCA
Source organism: Anolis apletophallus (assembly GCA_030556195.1). NCBI lineage: Eukaryota > Metazoa > Chordata > Lepidosauria > Squamata > Anolidae > Anolis > Anolis apletophallus. The sequence goes on along the minus strand of JARBWK010000003.1, from coordinate 33,590,577 downwards.
ACTGGCCATTGGTGAAGAGAGACCTACGTAGGCTAGGTCAGTGTTTTTCAACCTTTTTTGAGCCGCGGCACACCACCAACCAAAATGACACGAAATGACTCTCTAACACAGTAATAAATATAGTTAATAGGTTTTTAAATGTATTTATACCCTCAGTGTGAAACCTGGGCCTGTTTCGATGAACACAACACAGATATGACTTCCTCTCACATACTTATACATGGCTATCATGTCTTCACTCAGCCTTCTCTGCTTCAGGCTAAACATGCCCAGCTCTTCAAGCCGCTCCTCATAGGGCTTGTTCTCCAGACCCTTGTGAAATTTCACCCTGAGTGAAACTTGCTTCCAGTTAACTATGGATGCCATGAAGCTGTTATAAACAGTTCCTGGGGGAGGCAACTCTCGAAAAATCCAGTAAAATAGTAACAAAAACCAAACATTTCCAAGCAGAGAGGCTCAATTTGTTTCTTGGAAAACTGTGAATTCTTCAGCCTCCCGATGCTCCCAGGTTCGCTCATTGCCCAATTCACCGACGTGAAGCTTCCAGCTTTGTTCTTGTGAGAAATCCAAGCCAACGCGAATACGCCGACTCAATCACTTCCGCCCAGTGCTCTGCTTTTTGCGGAGGGAGGCAGCGAAAGAGGCCACACAGATCTATGAAACATATCGGGAGGCTGAAGCAGCCCTGAGCGGGAGCTGGAGCCATGCTGAGTCAAAGCTCCTGAAGGCTTCCTCAAGGCGGCCTTGGCCCTGGCATTTGGCGGCGTCCTTCCTTTGCCTCGGGGAGGATCTTTGGGGAGGGAAATAGGGAGAAAAAGCTGTTAGGAGGGGGAAGAGTGCCAATTTCCCACAGCACACCTGATGATCGCTCCCGGCACACTAGTGTGCCATGGCACACTGGTTGGGAAACACTGGGCTAGGTAATCTAAACTTTAAATTCAGCAGGATTCTTCTTAAACGCTTATGTTCTTAGACACTTCTTAGACTAGATGTAATTTCAAGGTTTTGACTAACATAGCTGGCTAGGGGCTTATATGATTTTTAGTCCAACACATCTGGAGGACACTAAGTTTGGGAGGATGAGCCCTTCAATTTGTTATGTGATAAAACAGATAAGTCAGCTCTTACTTCTTGGATGTGCTATAGGACATAGTACTGTCCTCCATCTCCCAAGTGCAAGATAGATTGAAGTTACGTAATTAATTTAAACATGCTGTTCGGTATTCCTGTTGCGCTTTAATATAATTGCAATTATTCTAGTTCTATATAGGGAACTATAAATTATGCCGAAAAGAGAAACTTCATTATTTCATTTTTTCATTGTTGTATCTGGCAACAGTGATCTTGACATCACCTGATCCTATTAATTGAACATGACAGGAATTGAACCTGGGATCTTCTGCATATAGATCACATATCCACTACTGACCAGTTCACCTCTCTGAGATCTAACAATATGTAAAGATCAGTCACTATTATGGCCTCACTGGCAAGTAGTCAAGGAATAATACAAGAATAGCTACATAAGTTGAACCAATGTGGTATAATGGTCTGAGTGTTTATTTATTACTAGCTTGGGGACCCGGCGGTGCCCGGGTTATTTGAGGAAGGCATTGTGTGCCATCGTTCGTCATTGCTGTTGGCCACAGTGCTCTAAGGAAGTGAATCATCCATGGTCCATCCTTCCTCAAACTGCACCAGGATGTAGGGTGCATCTTTGGGGGGGTGTCTGTGTGCCAAGTTTGGTCTTGTTCTGTCATTGTTGGGGGCCTAGTCAGAAAAATCAAGTTGAGGAAGCCTAACAATATCCCATCAGCTGAGGCCTAGTCAGGAAAATCAAGTTAAGGAAGCCTTGACAATTTTGGGCCTGGTCTGTGATTTATAGGGCCTCCAGTGTTGTTTGGGAAATGAATGAGGTGAAGGTACTGAAAATCCCATGGTGAAGTGGGCCATTGGTCCCTTGTTCACCATGTTTGGTCCTGATCCGTCATTGCTGTGGGCCGCAGTGGCTGACTGCCTGAGTCCTTTTGCTTTCCCTCTGAGTCATCTTAGAAGTGTATTGGGTGAAGGTACTGAACGTTCCATTTCCAACAGAAAAAAAACTTCCACTCCAGCCATTACGCCTGCCTCAGGTCCTTTCCTCTCTGTGCTGTGTTGGAATGTTGGGAGGCTGGCCAGTCACAGCCATTTATGCAAATAAGCCCACAGTTGCAGCCAATCAAAACGCTGGCACATATTCGCTCGGTCGCACCACCCACCCACCGCCCGCAAACACTGACTTTTATTATATACATAGATTTATTTATTTACGGTATTTCTATCCCAACTTTTTTCATCCTGAAAATGACTCAAGGCGGCTTACAAATTGGCAGCATTTTGATGCTACAACAGTCATAAAATACAATTAAAAAACATTTAGCACAACATTATAAAAAGCCATACAATAAAACCCATTATAAACATAATCACCAGTGTCTTCCTGTTAAATTAATTTTTCCATTAGCATTGTCTAGCCATACCATATTCACTCTTTCATAGTTCAATGTTTATCTATTACGGTGCATTTCCAAAAGCTTATTCAAAGAGCCAGGTTTTTACTTTTTTTCCGGAAAGTCAGAAGGGAGGAGGCCGATCTCATATCCCTGGGGAGGGAGTTCCACAGCCAAGGGGCCACCACTGAGAAGGCCCTATCTCTCATCCCCGCCAGATGCGGCTGCGAAGAAGGCGGGACTAAGAGCAGGGCCTCCCCAGACAATCTTAAGTTCCTAGATCAGTGTTTCTCAACCTGGGGGTCGGGACCCCCAGGAGGGTCGAGAGGGTTTCAGAGGGGTCGCCAAAGACCATCAGAAAACATGTATTTCTGATGGTCTGAGGAAGCCCTTCGGCAGAGAAGGTTGAAGATCTCTCCACTTTTTCTTCTCTTTCTTTTTGGAAACAGACTGTGAATTCTCCCACCTAAAGCCCTCCTCTGCTGTGATTGGCAGGCCTCCCAGCCAAGGGGAGGGCAATTTCTGAGACTCCAAGTGGGGATGGGAGAGCAGGCATGCTTGGCGCATGGCAGCATGATCCGCATGTGTGGCTAAGGGGGAGTGTGTGAGGTGGGACAGAGGCTCGCGCCAGCTAGTACCTTCAAGGCATGAGGGTTCTGTGTAGGAAGTTTGACCCAATTCTATCATTGGTAGGGTGCAAGGGGCTCTTTGATTGTGTGTCAACTATAAATCCCAGCAACTACAACTCCCAAATGTCAAGATCTATTTTCCCGAAACTCCACCAGTGTTCACATTTGGGTATATTGAGGATTCGTGTCAAGTGTGGTCCAGACCCATCATTATTGAGTCTATAGTGCTCTCTGGATGTAGGTGAACTACAACTCCCAAACTCAAGGTCAATGCCCACCAAACCCTTCCAGTATTCGCTGTTGGTCATGGGAGTTTTGTGTTCCAAATTTGGTTCAATTCCATTGTTGGTGTGTTGAGAATGCTCTTTGATTGTAGGTGAACTATAAATCCCAGCAACTACAACTTCCAAAAGACAAAATCGCCCCCCCTCCACACACACACACACACACACACACACACAAATACAGTGGTGAAGTAGCAATGGAAATAATGTTATGGTTAGGGGTCCCCACAACATGAGGAACTGTATTAAGGGGTCGCAGCATTAGGAAGGTTGAGAAGCACTGTCCTAGATGGTTCATAAAGAGAGTTACGTTCGGATAGATAAGCTAGGCTGTAACCATTTAGGTCCTTATAGGATAAAGCCAGCACTTTGAATTGTGCCCGGTAGCAAATGGGCAGCCAGTGAAGTTGGTGCAACAGAGGAGTTGTGTGCTCCCTGAGTACTGCTTCCGTTAGTAACCTGGCTGCCACCCGCTGGACTATTTGAAGCTTCCGAACAGTCTTCAAAGGCAACCCCATGTAGAGCACATTGCAGTAGTCTATTAGGGATGTAACCAGAGTGTGGACTACTATTTCCAAGTCAGACTTCCCAAGGTACGGGCGCAGCTGGCGTACAAGCTTTAACTGTGCAAATGCTCCCTTGGTCACCACCAAGACCTGGGGTTCGAGGCTCAACAATGAATCAGGGTACAAATCCCTACTCAGTCATGGAAACCCACTGGTGACCACTCTCTCAGCAATGGAAAGCCACCTCTCTGGCCATATGAGAAAGTCACCATAAGTCAGGGTTGACTTGCAGGCAGATAACTACTTGATTCTCTCGAGTTTCAAATGAATCTTAAAAATAGATGTTAGTTCAGAACGGCAAGTTTAATTTTTCCAAATGGGATGCGCATTTAATTTAAAAGCTACTGTATTCAGATTGTAAATTCTACAAGCTATTGCTTTTGATATACTATCACTGTGGGAAATTATGACCAGAAAGCAAACCCATTGCAGGTGCTGTGGGACTGGAAGAGTACAACCAAGCATTTAAAAAAGCCTCTGTGTTTCTGTGACTGAGCATACATCAATTCGCTGTCCAAAGAAAACATCATCCTTCCAGTTTGTCATGCATCTGTGAATAGGACTTAATTATTTTTATTTCTTGGATTACATCAATATTGCATTCCCTCTGGAATCATAAGGTCAGTAGATTTATGCAAGGCTATCCTGTCTTTAGTCTTAACACTCATATATTATTTTGTCTAAAGAGCAGACAGTATGAAATCAAATACATCAGGGTGGCCAAAGTTCCTAAACTATAGAACTGCAATCTAAAATGTATATGACTTAGAGCCAGAAGATACTAGACACCCCCATATGTATACTAACTCACACTGTAGACCTCCCTTTTCTTCCCAAAACATTAGAGGACACACTCTTTGCTTTCCAAAACATCACTAGATAATCTCTATGCTTACTGTTTTTCCCCCCGCAGAGACTGGAAAAGCTGATATTTTTTTTGGATTACAGCACCCTGACTTTGCTGGTCATGGTAATAACTGCAGAATTCAGGGAGTTGTCTCAAATATACCTTTTCCAATGTACCTTCTTTTTCTCATCTTCCTTAAAAATCTTCTCTCCACATCTTTACTTTTTGTGGCCTTCCAAATTTTGTCTATTTGGGACATCATAATGAAAAAAGAAAATAAAAGTTAAAATACTATACCAAAGATTATAGTACACAGAAAAAGAACTAGTAAAATAATATGGTAACGTGGGTGATGGACATTGGACACTCAATACTTCTAAATGATGGGAAGAAGTATGGAGGAAAAAACGGAAATATACCAGATCAATTAATATAATAGAGCAGTGTTTCCCAACCAGTGTGCCGTGGCACACTAGTGTGCCGTGAGCGATCATCAGGTGTGCCGTGGGAAATGGGAACCTCCAATACCCTTTCTTCCCCCTCCTGCTGAACACTTTTTCTTCTCCACTCGGGCTCCCTTCTTCCCAGCCTCGCTCTGCTCGCTTTGCTCTGGGGCGAGTCTGCGCAGTAGCACCCGCACGGGTCACTCTTCCTCCCTCCCCCTCCCCTCCTGAACACGCTCACACTGCCCCCTCGGATCAAAATGGCGGCAGAAGTGGCAGTGTAGAAGAAAAAGTAAGTGTTCGGCAGGAGGGGGAAGAAAGGGCACGAAGGGGAAGGGGGAGGAAGAGGTCTCTGTTGAAAGCTGGCATGGGCAAACTTGGACCTTCCAGGTGTTTTGGACTCCAAGTCCCACCATTCCTAGCAGTCTCAGGCTCTTTTCCTTTCCCCCCTCAGCCATTTAAGCAGGAAAGGGCCTCAGGCTGTTAGGAATGGTAGGAGTTGAAGTCCAAAGCACCCAGAGGGCCGAAGTTTTCCCATGCCTGTTTTAGGGACCTTAAAGTGGTGAGCCTCCTTCCAACATTGTGATTCTGGATAGAAAACAAACAACATAACATTGTTTGAGTCCACAGTGCTCTCTGGGTGTAGGTGAACTACAACTTCCAAACTCAAGGTCAATACCCAAGCAAACCCTTTCAGTACTTTCTGTTGGTAATGAGAGTTCAATATGCCAAGTTTGATTCAATTCCATTGTCGCAAGAGTTCAGGATGCTCTTTGATTGTGTGTTAACTATAAATCCCAGAAACTGTAACTCCCAAATGTCAAGATCTATTTTCCCCAAACTTCATCTGTGTTCACATTTGGGCATATTGAGTATTCATGCCAAGTTTGATCCTGATCCAACATTGTTTGATCTCTGGATATAGGTGAACTACAACTCCAAAACCAGGTCAATGCCCACTAAACTATTATAGTATTTTCTCTTGGTTATGGGAGTTCTGTGTGGGAAGTTTGTGTCTTTCTGCCATTCCTACCAGGATATCTATGTTGTGTTCATCAAAACAGGCCCAGGTTTCACACTGAGTGTAATACATTAAAAAACATATTAACTATATGTATTACTGTGTTAGAGTGTCATTTTGTGTCATTTTGGTTGGTGGTGTGCCCCAGGATTTTGTAAATGTAAAAAATGTGCTGCGGCTCAAAAAAGGTTGAAAAACACTGTAATAGAGAACTGGTATAAACTGTTCTACCGATGGCACTTACCACCCTTACAGCTATCAAAATGTTACAAAACATATAGTAATCAATGTTGGAGATGTGGGAGAGAATTAGGAACTTATTATCATCAATGGTAGAGTTGCACGAATATTAAAAAGTTCTGGATGACAACTCATAAATATACACAAAATATCATAAAGTTAAAGTACGACCTGAAACCAGAATATTATTTGTTAAATATATTTGATTTAGAATTGGAAATAAACAAAGAGAAGATGTTATTCTACTTGACAGCAGCTGCGAGAGTACTACCGGTAGTAGCTCAAAAATGGAAACTAAAGAACCCTCCTTCAATAGAGGACTGGTGGATTAAAGTAGAGAATATATGAATATAGACACATTGAGGCAATTCCTAAGAGACTGGAATAAAACATACCAGATTGACTGGAAGCTATTAAAACAATACATGCAAGAGAAAATGAAACTGAAGTTTTTGACAAATAATTAGGAACTCAAACCAAAATAGCAAAATACTTCATCAGCTAATTCAATGTTAAATTTACTTTTGAAAAGTTTATCTCCCTGTGGAATGAACTGGAAGTTCCCCCCAATTTTCCCTCTGCCTGCCTTACCCTGACCCCACTCTTTCACCCGCGCTACTCCCCCCTCTATCCCACCCTGTTTTATCCCCACACTACTTACTTCCACTTTCCTACTTTCCTGTACAACATATTGTTCCCCCTCTTTTATTGATATTTTGAAAAAACTGACTAATAATAATAATAATAATAATAATAAAACAAACTTTGCAGCAGCTTCATCCATTAATGTCTTTGTAGGCATAAGGAGAAACACAACTTCACTTTCTACACCTTCTTCCCAATATTTCCTTCTTTGAAAATGAATGCCATCACCTTTCTTTGTTTTATTATTCTACAGCAGTGGTTCCCAACCTTTTTTTGACCAGAGACCACTTTGACCTGGGACCACTCCCTAACATTAGTACCAAAAGGGTTACAAATCAGTTTTTGGTCAACTTTAGATTCGGTTTGGTTAATTGGGGTGCTGATTTAGAAAATTGCATTGGATGGACCACATCAGCTCTAGTTTCTGATACAGAACATATGCCATTCAGTAGTCACCATCTGCTTGCCCACAGAAAACCATATTTAATAATCTAGAGCTGATTCCTGGGTAGCCAACCTTTCCCCTCCCCGTTGCCTTGGCACTATAAGAGGGTTTTGCGAGACCAGTTGGTTTTGTTGCCGTGTGGTTTTAAGGCAACCATGTAGTAATGGTGAGACCGTGGACCCACAGAAAACCATATTTAATAAGACAAAGCATAATAAGGCAATTTTAAATAATTTTTACAGCTCTTGTACAGAAAACCTTTCGCAAAAACTGTGCATTGAGAATAAACTATGTTAAAATAATTGCTAGTATCTGTAGAGCAGGGGTGCCCACACTTTTTCAGCATGCGAGCTACTTATGATAAAACCAAGTCAGAAAGATCTACCAAGAGAGAAGCAGGGCGGAGCAGGGGGAAGGGGGTGGGGCTTAGCATGGCCTGGCTCCGCCCCCTCTGGTTTCAGCATTTCCACAGCTTCTGCAGGCTAGAGGAGGGTAATGCCAAGCCAGTGGTGGCATAGATAGCCACTACTGGCTTGGCCATATCCTCCTCAAGCCTGGAGAAGCTGTGGAAGTGCTGTAGCCGGGGAGGGGACGGGGCTTGGCGCGGCATGGCTCCGCCCCCTCAGAAGCGTCCCATCCAGCTAGGATTGACCTCCTAAGGTCCCGCGATCGACCAGTCGATCGCGAGCCACCTAATGAGCACCCCTGCTGTAGGGAGACCAGTTGCTCTTTTTGCAACGGTATAGTAACTATGAGGCCGCGGACTAGGGTTGCCATTTTTTGATATAAGAAATAAGGGACATTTATGGGATTTTTCACAAAAATAAGGGACACTTCATTAAAAACTTGAAACTCAAACATTAGGTAGAAATAGTTTTATTAAGAGAATAAGATAATGATTGAAACTCACAAAAGAAACTGACTTACACCCTCTTAACAGTACATGGTATGTTTCTGCATGCTTTGTCATGCAGAAAAAACATTATTAGAACTACCTAATTTTCTCCCTCTGTATTTAGTACTTGACTTTGCTGAATTTAAAAGTGCACTGTCTAAACATTAAAATAAAATAAATTTTATAAGACAGTACATCTTCATGATTATTATGTCAATAGTTAATGGTATGGTATGGGATACACAGCATTGTATAGTATTGGGATGCACAGCTAGGCCTATTTTAAGAGCAACTCTCAAGCAACCAGAAACTATCTTTATCCAACATGATCCAACATTCCCCTTGGGTAATGGTTAATTAGTCTTCTGTACTTTGAAAAAGTCCTGTGTCGCCTCTTCCTTCCAACGGGGACGCAGGCTGCCCTGCGAGTTGGAATCCCCTGGCAGGCATTGCCATGGAAACCACAGTGCACACCTTCCTCTGGTCAACCCCGCCCAGTCCTGCCCTGCTAGTCAAAAATAAGGGACAGGGCCTGAAAATAAGGGACACAAATTTTAGGGCCAAAATAAGGGACGTCCCTTAGAATAAGGGACATATGGGAACCCTACCGCGGACTATATTTTAATTCTTGTGGACCACAGTTTGGGAACCATTGTTCTACAGGGTGCCCTAAAAGTCTCCATAGTTTGTGTATGTGTGTGTGTACGGGAATGGCCTATGAGAGCCAATGCTCTTCCCCACTTTACTTGTGGGACCACTTAAAAGCTGTGGTGTACAAGGAAAAGATTAGAAACGTGTATAATTTCATAGAATCATAGAATTGGAAGAGACCGCATGGGCCATCCAGTCACACCCCTTGCCATTCAAGAAAAGCATAATCAAAGTACCTCCGGCAGATGACCAACCAGCCTCTGTTTGAAAGCCTCCAAAAAAGTAACCTCCACCACATTCCAAAGCAGAGAGTTCCATGGTTTAAAGCAGTGGTTCCCAAACTTTTTTGGCCTACCGCCCCCTTTCCAGAAGAAAAATGTATTCACCACCCCCCTAAAAAATAATTTTTTAATTTTTTAATAGCAATTAAACAGAAAGATATTTTCATAAAATATAATAAAGTTGTAAATTAGAAACATTGAAGTTTGAAATTATGAAACTATTTATTGAACTTAGAATAGACAGGTAATACAAAAAAAGTTAAAACATTCGAAATCATCTTAATGAGAAGGATGAACCTGGCATGCTGCTACCAATCTAGTAATCCTCTGCTCTATTTTTGTCAGCAGTAATCTCAAATCATCGTGATTGATTATTTTGCAATCAATTTCTTTTTTTGTTTATAAATTGGTTACCACACTGAATCCATGTTCCACTAAATATGTTGAAGGACATTATTATGATTGTTATAAGACTCAACCAGCAGGAAGGGAACCCCAAATGTATTATTATTATTATTATCCCTTGCTTGGCGAGAGGAGGAGGAGGGAGCAGGAGGAGGGAAGAAGAGAGAGAGGGAGGGATGGTAGGCTGTCGCCTGGCTCACGCCACCGCCCCCACTGCCCCCTTACAGGGGTTCAGTGCCCCCCAAATTCTCCTGAGCCTTCCAGCACCCCCCTAGATTGCCCCACCGCCCACCAGGGGGGTGGTACTGCCCACTTTGGGAACCACTGGTTTAAAGCAGATTTACTGCATTTAAAGCAGTGGTGGGGAAGCATCTGGCATGAAGGCCATATAAGGCTCATGAAATCATTTGGTCTGGCTTGGCACAGGGAAGGGTGGCTGCTCTATTCCATCCACTTAAACCGGCTCCTATTACTCCTCTGAGCTGCCACGCTGACTCTTCTGTGTGGTACTGACTATTAGAACCGAGCCACTACCGGGTTCCTCTCCTTGCACAGCCGCATTCTGCTTCCTCTGCTCATGTTTTCACCAGTTGAGTTGAAGCCAGCAAACATGTGTGCTCACGGACAGCTGCCTCTGCGCCGCACCCTTTGGAACTTTCATTTGATGTTTAATATAGAATTTTATAATTATTTATAATTAATTAATTTATGGTCCACAAATGATGTTATACATATCCAAATGACTCTTGGCAGAAAAAAAAGGTTCCCCACCCCTGATTTAAAGGAACACATTCAAAATCCAGACACTTGCACAACCTGTTTACTATGAGTGAGGGAGAAGACTTTGTGTATGTGTAGAAAAAGGTGACCAGCATGTAGAGAATATTTTGCAAAATGTTGTAATGCATATTTTGTAAATAACGGTACATTAAGCTACAACTTCACGTTTTCCCTGTGGGACACCCTGTCGCTTGATAACACCTCATGGAAATCAAGGTACACATTACCCATAGGCAGCCATATTATTTTTATACATGAAACAGAAAATCCTGTGAATGCTTCTCACCATAGCTATGTGGGAGGGAGAAAACATGGAGGCAGTGACAGACTTTGTATATATAGGTGCGATGATGACTGCAGACACAGACTGCAGCCAGGAAATCAGAAGATCTTTACTTCTTGGGAGGAGAGCAATGGCCAATCTCAATAAAATAGTGAAGAGTAGAGACATCACACTGGAAACGAAGATCTGCATAGTCAAAGCAATGGTATTCCCCATTCTGCCGTAACATCTTTGAGTTAAGAGTGGTTTTAGTATGTGGATGGTTTTTTTTGCAAGACACATAATTCTTTTGGAGTGAGAAGAGATCTTCCCAGTGTTACCGATTCACTTTCTTGAAGAACCTTTCAGTGCATAATACCTAGATTTATTGAGCAAGTGGTTCTACTTTTTTGATATATGAGACACCTGCTCACAAAGCTACCGGAAGGTATGGTCTGTTGCCCTGTGATTACTTGGGCTACAGACTGTGAACGGCTAGGAATGCTGCTTACCATCCTGGTCCTCGAGCACACATAACTCATAATATCATTTTTCTCTCTCTTCAATGCAGTCTTCAGAATCTATCAACATCCTCTTCTACACTACTCTGTCCACTCTACAATTCTTCATTCCTTCCTCTATAACAGTCATTGTCAACCTGTGTGACGCGGCACACCAGTGTGCCGTGCGAGAGCACGTGGTGTGCCGTGAAAACGTCCCCTCCCCCCACCTTTCTTTCCCCTCCTGCTGCTGCTGCTTGGAGGAGGAGGAGGAGGCTAAGCGGGCGGAGGCGGATCCGGGCCTACCGGGTGAGGCGGGCTCTGAGGTCTTGTGTGTGTGAGAGAGGAGAGGGGTGGAGGAGCGGGAGGGCGCCGGGCTGGGGAGGCTTTTTTCCGCCTGGCCCCGTGCCCTTCCAAGGGACGCGAGAGCCGGGCGAAAGCTTCCCCCGCGAGCCATCGAGGCCTGCAGGAGGCGTCTACACCTGTCCCCGCGCCCTTCCCAAATTGGGGACGGGGCGAGGGGGCCACTTCCCAAGGAGGCCTTGCTGCCTCAGGGAGGCGTCTTCACCTGTCCCCGCGCCCTTCCCAAATTGGGGACGGGCGAGGGGGCCAGGAGGTGCACTTCCCCAAGGCAGCAAGGTCCTCGCTGCCTCAGGGAGGCGTCTTCACCTGTCCCCCGTGCCCTTCCCAAATTGGGGACGGGCGAGGGGGCCAGGAGGTGCACTTCCCCAAGGCAGCAAGGTCCTCGCTGCCTCAGGGAGGCGTCTTCACCTGTCCCCCGTGCCCTTCCCAAATTGGGGACGGGTGAGGGGGCCAGGAGGTGCACTTCCCCCAGGCAGCGACTTTGAAGTTGCAAGGCCATTAAATGCTAATCAACATGGCCATTTGCAACATTTGCACTTGCCTAAAGCAGGCAAGAGTTCTTTCTTCCACCCTGGACATTATTCCACAGATATATACACGTCACTTGCCTAGTTTCTAACAGCTCACTACCTCTGAGGATGCCTGTCATAGATGTGACTGAAACGTCAGGAGAGAATGCTTCTGGAACATGGCCATAGAGCCTGAAAACCTCACATCAACCTAGTGATTCTGGCCATGAAAGCCTTTAGCAAAAGCTCTTTGATTTCTGCCAGGATATCTATGTTGTGTTCATTGAAGCAGGCCCAGGTTTCACACCGAGTGTATACTTTTAAAAACATATTAACTATATGTATTACTGTGTTAGAGTGTCATTTTGTTTCATTTTTGTTGGTGGTGTGCCCCGGGATTTTTTAAATGTCAAAAGTGTGCCTCGGCTCAAAAAAGGTTGAGCAACACTGCTCTATAAAACAGCACTTCATCTTCCCAGCTTCCAGTCCTCTTCTTCCTTAGTGCAAGATGAGCAGAGTGTGATGGGGCAGCTTTGACTGAGAGGTAGTTGCTGGGATGTCCTGTATAGTTCACCTACAATCAAATAGCATTCTGAACCTCACCTATGATAGAATTGGGCCAAACTTCCCATGCAGATCCCCCCATGACCAACAGAACATACTGTGTTTTCTGACAGTCTTTGGCGACCCATCTGACATCGAGAAAAATTGAGATGGGGATGAGAAGAAAAGTGAAAGAGAGAAAGGGCCTTAAAATTGCAACATTCTTTATCTCTTATCACTCTAGATCAGTGGTTCTCAACCTGTGGGTCCCCAGATGTTTTGGCCTTCATCTCCTAGAAATCCTAACAGCTGGTAAACTGGCTGGGATTTCTGGGAGCTGTAGGCCAAAGCACCTGGGAACCCACAGGATGAGAACCACTGCTCTACAGGCAGTCCCCAAGTTGCAAACATCGGACTTAAAATGACTCATAGTTAAGAATGGGAGTGTAACATCAGGAAGTCAGCCCCGGATTAACTGTTTGTGCCACCCTAGGCCACACTCTGGTAGCGCCGCCCCTGGGGGTGGGGCCGCTTGCGGGGGGCAGGGCCGCTTGCGGACATGCGCAAGCTGCCCGGCATCGTCCGCCATGTTCCTGGGTGCCGCCTGGGAACTTCCCTTCCTTCCTCTTCCTTCTCCGAGGAGGAGGAAGGAAGGGAAACCCCCGGGCAGCCGCTGCAGCACCCAGGAACGCCATGTCGGTGGGGCTGGGTGACTTCAGGCATGGCGGCGGTGGCGAGGAGGAAGAGGCGGAGCAAAGCCGTGTCAGAGGCCCTAGGGCCTATGGCACTCCGCATGCAGGCGCAGAAGCGCCTGAAGATTGAACTTTTTTTAAAACTAATTTTGGGGGGTCTGGACCTGCCAACCCCCCATGGCTGCTGCCCTAGGCCATGGCCTAGGGTGGCCTTATGGATAATCCGGGTATGCAGGAAATGAGAGAAGTCTACCCGTTGGAAGGGAGACTCACTCCTGGAAGAGTTATAATGGGGAAAAGGTGTCTCCACTGAAGCATTCTCACCAATCCTTGTTTCCACAACAAGCCATTTTTTTTTCAAAATCCAATTACCATAGGGACAGAAAGTGAGGTGAGATCTTCTGAACAGGGCACAGATAGCAAAACACACCCCACAGGGGTATTAACCCTTCCCTATGTTATCCAAAGCTTTGTGTGTGTGTGTGTGTGTGTGTGTGTGTGTGTGTGTGTGTGTACACAGGCCCGGATTACCCATAAGGCAAGCCAAGGGGGGCGAAATTCACATGGACCCAAAAAAAAAGTTGAAACAAAACCCCAACACAACTCTCTCTCGGGGGAGGATGGGGGGAGAGCGCTGCAAGGGGGCGGGGGAGGAGGGAATGGTGCCCCCCTCGCCATCGCCCCCATCCCCTTGTCAAGGAAGGAGGGCGTGAGGAGTGCCACGAAGAGGAAGCGGCGGAGGAAAGCCCCGCCCCTGGGGCCGATGCCGGCACTGGGGGCGGGGCTTCCCTTCCTTCCTTCTCTTTCTCGCGCCCTCCTTCCTTGACTCAAGAAAGGAGGGTGCGCCGCAAAGAGGAGGAGGTGGAGGGAAGCCCCGCCCCCGGGGCTGATGCCGGCACTGGGGGCAGGGCTTCTCTCCGCCTCCTCCTCCTTGCGCCCCCCTTCCTTGACTCAAGGAAGGAGGGCATGTGGCACCGCGAGGAGGTGGTGGTGGTGGGGTGCGGTAGAGGTTGGTTTGGGGGCGTAATTCCAAAGTGTGGCCTAGGGTGCCAAAAGGGGTTAATCCGGGCCTGTACACATACACATATATACACGCTACATTTCTCTCCCTAAGGGAACTCAAAGCGGTTTCCAACATTAGAAAGGCAAAATTCAATGCCGTACATACATGTGAAAACCAAAAAACAATAGCAAGACAACAACATATGACTTTTGGCTGGAGTTACACTTAAAAATGTGCCTGTTCCCACTTACATACAAATTTAACTTAAGAACAAATCTACAGAACCTATCTTGTTTGTAACTTGGAGACTGTCTGTACTTCCCTTTCCATGAAAGATTATCTAACCAGAAATGGTATCTAAGAAGCAACCTTTGACAACAACTGTTTGTTCAAGTTTACCTGTTCCCTCTCCTGTGTACCTGTGCTTATCTAACTTGAACTATTGCCCTCTTCTCAGAGAATTCCAATCCGGAAAGCATCTAATTGTGTAAAAAGCTTTTAAAGATTGTACTATTGAACTATAAGCCATGTTCTGACTTAGGTAATAAGAGATAATGAGTCTAAGTCTGGTGTGTACAACTAGAAAAGCATTACCAGGTATTCACTCAGAGCAGATGAGCTCATAAATGTGAGGTTTTCTGAGAGTACTCTCCTTTAAGGAATCTTTGGACCTGGCCAATCTTAAAGCAGATTAGACCTGATAACCCACATCCTACATGCTGTTGTCCAAAGGGTCATTTTACCAAACACATAAGAATCAAAACATAGTGATTGCATTCGGAAACAGGAAATGTTCTAGCACAGGGCTGTCCAACTTCTACTGGCCCAGGGGCCTGAATTCTAGTCACTGATGACCTGGGGGGCCGTAGGGTCTGCCCCTGGCTCCGCCCCCACCCCGGCTCCGCCCCCCTCTCCACCCCCGCCCCTCCCCCGGCTCCAATTTACTTACAATTCCTAGTTGCATTATTAATTATAAAATAAATATAATATTTTACTAACATTAAATGCAGGGGGGGCATTCAAAAGGGCCATCCATACAATTAAATATAATATTTTACTAACATTAAATGCAGGGGGGCATTCAAATACACAATTACATAATAATAACATAAAGGTTAGCCTACCTTCCCAAACGCGTGGGATCCAGGAGCAGCCGGACCACGAGCAGAGGCGACGACCGAGCGAGGCAGCAGCCGGGAAGGTACAAATCACATCTGCGTGGGCCGCAGGGATTAAGTAGCCGAGATTTCGGCAACAGGAGTATCGCGAGACTACGGAAGCCACACGGGATTTCGCTCTCAACGCAGGCGAGATTTCGTGTTGAGAGCGAAATCCCGTGTGGCTTCTGTAGTCTCGCGATGCTTGCTCCGAAACCCGGAAGTGGGTAATTTTAAAAAATATTTTAATATTTTAAATTTATTTTTTATTAAAAAGCTTAGGGGGCCGTAGGGAAGGGGCTGGGGGGGGGGCGTATACGGCCCCCGGGCCGCCAGTTGGACAGCCCTGTTCTAGCAGATAAATGGCACTCAGTAACAGAGTACTATACTAGCCTAGAGTGATGTACAGTTGACTCAGGACCACCCACGATAAATGGAAATCCATGAAGTAGGGGCACTCTGTTACAGTAAGTTGTAGCAGGACCAAGTGTGTGTGTTGAAGAAAAAACTTATGATGGTAATTACTATTTACAGCTGGTAATGTAGGTCAACCAGCAAGCTTGGGCCACACCTGATGGGGTATAACTGTATGAGTTTTTAGAATACAGTTCTGGAGAGTTTTTCTCTGAGGAGATCTATGCTCAAAGGCTCTGCTCTGGGGAGCAGTTTGTTGAGAAGCTGTTATGCTGCTCTAAAGGAGGATATGGTGGAATAGCTGTTTACTCAAGGTTTATGTTTTGCTCTCTCATTTGATTTAAGATGAAGGCGCCTTATTTTGTGTTACTTACACGGATATGTAAGTTTATTGTACTGTTTGATTTTTGTATGGAACATTGCAAGTTTATGTTTCTTCTCTGCTATTAAGAGTAAAGATTTTTCTGTTCACTCTGGTCTGTGAGTCTTTTGCATTTGGACTTGGGACATTGAATAGAATTCGCTTGCTGCGCACACTGCCCACTCCTCTCCCCCCCCCCTCACTCACTCACTGCTGGCCGACAAGGAGGAGGCAGCAGTGGCAGCAGAAGGAGCAGCAGGCCCCGTACAGGCTTCAGCACCGAGCGTGGAAGACCAGGCCTCAGCCCAGCCTGGCAGTGGCATCAACGGTGCCCAAGGGGCCTCCAAGGAAGAGGAAGGAAAGGGGGGGAGCAAGGTGCTGGGCCTTACCCTGGGGCTCATCTCTGGCCTGGGCCTTGGTGCGGCCCTCTTCGGCAGCTGCCCCCTCCTCGCTGACTCCGCTGTTCCCCCCTCCTTCCTCGGAGGCCCCTTGGGCACTGTTGGCGCCACTGGCAGTCTGGGCTGAGGTCTGGTCTTCTGCACTTGGCGCTGAGGCCTCAGCCCAGCTTGGCAGTGGCATCAACAGCGCCCAAGGGTCCTCTGAGGAAGGTGCAGGGAGAAGCGGACGCAGCGAGGAGGAGGCCACCGTCAAAGAGGGCCGGGCCGTGACCCAGCCTGGAGCAACCCCCAGGGTAAGGCCCAGTGCCTGGCTCCCCCTCCCCTCCTCCTCTTCTTCCTCCTCCCCCCCACAACTCCGGGGGGGGGGGGGAAGAGGAAAAACCCGCGAAATAGCGAGTCCGCAATAAGCGAACCGCGTAGTAGCGGGGGAACACTGTATACAAATTCAAAACATATAACTGAGAGGATTCTAAAATTCAGGTTATAATAGTCAACCTTATTTATTATTTATTTACCTTATTTATATTCTGCTCTTCTCACCCCTAAGGGGACTCAGAGCGGATTACAGATACACATACTGGGGCAGCCAGTTCCTACGATTTCACACACACATAAACGAACAGAGGCAAACTCTGACCACCAGGGGGAGCTGATGCACTCCTCATCTCTCAGCGTTTTTTTCCAGCGTCCCTTGTTCTTCCGCATTCCTGGAGTTCTTTAATGGCCTCATAATTCAGTTATAATGGCCTCATAATTCCACATTTTCAGTTACGACTTTTGCAGATCTTATTATTTGTGGATTTGATTAATATTCTCTCACTGGAAGTTAGCCATAGAGTTACATTGGAGGACCTGCAAATTTCTAGAGAAGTGTTACCATTGGAAATCTCTAGGTTCGCCAGTGCAACTCTGCGATTACACTTCTGGTGGAATGTGATCACAGAGCCTTGCTGGAGGATCTAGAGATTCCTAGAGAGCTTTTATCTCAATTAAATGAATAGTTTGTTCTTATTTACATGTTCCCAAGTTTTGCAGGGCTGTGCTTGCTCCTTTCTCTTTAACAAACCATGGGAGCTGTTAAATCTCTTCCTGTCAGCTTTTTCCTCTATTCACCTTTTCACAACCATACATAGCAATTAGAAATACTATAGATTCTGATATTGGTATTTAGTGTGTGAGTGGATGAGAGTACAAGCCGCCAACAAAGGTATTTTAAAAGGCAATTAAAACAGGACTAGTAACTTTTTTGGTGACTGACAAGATATGAAGAACCACCGTGATGCAGTGCTTTGACTGTATCTCTGGAGACAAGTGTTCAAACACCTGCTCTGCCTGGGCAATCCACTGTAGGGCCTTAGGGCAATCCATACTCTCGGCCTCTGTAGCACAGCAGTTCTCGTTTGTGCCTGGGGGGCAGGGGACAGGACCAGGGGTCCCATTGGCATTGGGGCCTGCAGCAGCGGAGATGGATTCTGAAGAGGATTTAGAAGGGTTAGCAGAAGGAGAGTTTCCCATCTCTGGGCCTCCTTCTCCCACAGAAAGCTTGGCTTGGGATGAAGGTTGGCCTGACCCTTATGCTGAGACAGATAACCAGGTGCAAATGGAAAGCAGTGATAGCGAAACTTATGAACGGCCAGGGGGGAGAGGTTCACAGGATCCTTTAAGTGAAAACATGGAAGAAAGCGGCTGGGAAGAATCCAGGGAGGAGAGCTCTCACGGAGATAGGGAGCAGATGTTGGGAAGCAAGGCCATACTTTCGATAGGAGACGGGACATCGAGACTAGCAGGAGGGGATGGTACCATAGCCTAGACAGGCCGAGGTCTGAAAGCAGAGATTGGAGACGAAGAAGCCTAGAGTGTCGGGGACCTCGGCAGTAAGATTAAGTATAGGATCCGTGGGAACGGATCCTCAGTACTTCGGCCACGTCTCATCTGAGCAGACGTGTAGCGAAGCTTGACCACGGAGCCAAGTCTGGCTAGTGGCCTTCTCAAGCCTTGTTTGGTATCCTGCAACCTTGCTTTGTTCCTTGATCCGCTTTGCTGAGCGGAGCCTTGCCAAGCCTTTGGAAACTTACCAAGTGATTGGGACTATTGATCATCTTTTGCCTTTGGATTTGCTTTTGCTATTTTTATGGACATTATACCTTTTGAACTGATTTCATATATACAATAAAGTAGTTAGCCTTCAGTCCGTCTCTGTGTGTGTGATTAAGGGGCCGGTCAAGTCCGTGCATCGTGACAGCCTCAAAAGAAGGCAAGGGCAAAGGCCAACTCTCTCTGAACAAACATTCTCAAGTAACCCCAAGATAGGTGCGCCTTAAGTCAAGTTCCTAATTTTTTTTTTGACCAGGGACCACTCTTCAACATTAGTACCAAAAGGGTTACGAATCAGTTTTTGGTCAATTTTAATTCGGTTTGATTATTTGGGATGCTGATTCAGAAAATTGCATTGGATAGACCAGTGTTTCCCAACCTTTTTTTTTGAGCCGCGGCACATTTTTTACATTTCCAAAATCCTGGGGCACACCACCAACCAAAATGACACAAAATGGCACTCTAACACAGTAATACATATAGTTAATATGTTTTAAAATGTATTTATACACTCAGTGTGAAACCTGGGCCTGTTTCGATGGGAGCTGTAGTTGCTGGGAGTTATAGTTCACCCGCAATCAAAGAGCATTCTGAACTCCACCGATGATGGAATGGAATCAAACTTCCCACACAGAACTCCCATAACCAAGAGAAAATACTATAAGTGTGGTGGGCATTGACCTTGAGTTTTGGAGTTGTAGTTCACATATATCCAGAGAGCACTGTAGACTCAAACAATATTGGATCAGGACCAAACTTGGCATGAATACTAAACATGCCCAAATGTGAACACAGATGGAGTTTGGGGAAAATAGACTTTGACATTTGGGAGTTACAGTTTCTGGGATTTATAGTTCACATATAAACAAAGAGCATTCTGAACTCTTGCAACAATAGAATTGAACCAAACTTGGCATATTGAACTCTCATTACCAACAGAAAGTACTGAAAGGGTTTGCTTGGGAATTGACCTTGGGTTTGGAAGTTGTAGTTCACATATATCCAGAGAGCACTGTAGACTCAAACAATGTTGGATCAGGACCAAACTTGGCATGAATACTCAATATGCCCAAATGTGAACACAGATGGAGTTTGGGGAAAATAGACTTTGACATTTGGGAGTTACAGTTTCTGGGATTTATAGTTCACATACAAACAAAGAGCATTCTGAAAACCGAGACAAGGCCTGCTCCTCCACTATGCTACAAAATGCCGCCGGTGAGAGCGCAATGAGAGGAACCACCGCTCCCCTTCCTCGCCTCATCCTATCAGAAAGCAGGAAGCGCCAGCAGCAGAGCACGGCCAACCGCTGCCACTCAAAGTGGGCCTGGCCCCACCCCTTCGCTCCCTCCGCCTGTGCGCGAGACTCCCCCACTCCCCTGCCCCGCCCTCACACCGCCTCCTCCTCCTCCTCCTCCTTTGCGTTTACCGGCCTATAGCCAGCCACCAATGGAAGTTTTTCCTAATATTCAGATGGAATCTCCTTCCTTGTAGTTTGAAGCAATTGTTCTGCATCTTAGTCTCCAGGGCAGCAGAAAACAAGCTTGCTCCCTCCTCCCTATGACTTCCTCTCACATATATTTATACATGGCTCTCATCATGTCTCCTCTCAACCTTCTTTTCTTTAAGCTGCTCCTCATAGGGCTTGTCCTCCAGACCTCTTAAGTGAGTGATTTAAAGGCCCACAACATCAAGTTGGCATCGTTTACCAAGCCTCAACTGAAACTCCTGTAGTCCCCCAGTTACTGTAACACAGACAAGCAGACATTAAGAAGTCTATTCCAGTGTTTCCCAACCTTTCTTGAGCCGCGGCACACTTTTTACAGTTGCAAAATCCTGGGGCACACCACCAACCAAAATGACACAAAATGACACTCTTAACACAGTAATACATATAGTTAATATGTATTAAAAATGTATTTATACACTCAGTGTGAAACCTGGGCCTGTTTCGATGAACTCAACATAGATATGACTTCCTCTCACATACTTCCCACACAGAACTCCCATAACCAAGAGAAAGTGCTATAAGAGTTTGGTGGGCATTGACCTTGAGTTTTGGAGTTGTAGTTCACCTATATCCAGAGAGCACTGTGGACTCAAACAATGTTGGATCAGGACCAAACTTGGCATGAATACTCAATATGCCCAAATATGAACACAGATGGAGTTCAGGGGAAGTAGACCTTGACATTTGGGAGTTGTAGTTGCTGGGATTTATAGTCCCCCTACAATCAAAGAGCATTCCGAACCCCAGCAATGATAGAACTGGGCCAAACTTCCCACACAGAACCCCCAGGAGGCAAGAGGAGGTCTCTACTTGGGGAAAGGGAGGCGGGCCTTCCCAATGCATGGAGAGGGAGAGACCAAGTAGACAACGGGTGAGGAGGGGGGTGTTTGTAATTTTGTGTCTTTATCAAGGTAGGTTTCTTTGGGTTTTTATACTTCAACACACTAGACTCCCCCCCCCCCCTTTCCTGGAGGTTCCAATTTCCCACGGCACACCTGATGATTGCTCACGGCACACTAGTGTGCCCCGGCACAGTGGTTGGGAAACACTGGTCTATTCTTCCACATATGCCGTTCAGGAACATTTACCAATGAGAGCCCTTGCCTTCAAATAGCAGCATTACAATTCAGTGGAATGGGTCTTTATAATTTTAACTGACTGTTCTCACATGGTACAACTATTTTAAGTCTGTTAATAAATAGCAGCTTTTTCTTTCCTCTTTCTCTTTGCAGATCCGTATTTATTTACCTACTCGCATTAAAGAAGATTGGTTAAAGTTGAAGTTTAAATTTTCTACATTGTACTGAAGGAGAATCACATCAAGGTAAACAAAAAGTCTTTTGTATTTTCTGTTTTTGCTCCGTGTTGAAGCCACACTCCTTCCTTGTGAAGTCTTAACTGTATTTAAAAATAATGACTATGTGCACAAATTTATCACAAGCACCAGATGCCTCCCTTTCCCCTTCCATTATATGGGCTGGTCTATTGAGCAATCCTGATGGGGATAATACCTGTCTTGGCAATGGCTTAAGATTTCTGTCCTTTTCTTGAACCTTGACAATACTTGCATAAGGTATTCTGACAGTAATGTAGCACTTCACTCAATTTAATTGAGGAAATGTACTTAAATAAATTTTAAAATGTGTATTAGGATGGTATATTATATCTGTTATTGTTGTTTTCATAAATAATAAGAATATTTTAAAAAATTTCCAGATAGGAAAATACTGTATATACTAGAGCAGTGTTTCCTAACCAGTGTGCCGTGGCACACTAGTGTGCCGTGAGTGATCATCAGGTGTGCCGTGGGAAATTGGCATTCTCCCCCTTCCTAGCAGCCCCCTCACAGGTTTCCAAGAAACAAAATGTGCCTCTCTGCTTGGAAAGGTGCCCCCCCCCAAAGGAACTGTTTATAACAGCTTCATGACATCCATAGTTAACTGGAAGCAAGTTTCACTCAGGGTGAAATTTCACAAAGGTCTGGAGAACAAGCTCTATGAGGAGCGTCTTGAAGAGCTGGGCATGTTTAGCCTGAAGAAGAGAAGGCTGAGAGAAGACATGATAGACATGTATAAATATGTGAGAGGAAGTAATATATATGTTGTGTTCATCGAAACAGACCCAGGTTTCACATAAATACATTTAAAAACATATTAACTATATGTATTACTGTGTTAGAGTGTCATTTTGTGTCATTTTGTGTCATTTTGCCAAGGCTGATAAAGTATAAGCCTAGTTTTTCAGCTCTTCTTTTAGGTTGAAAAAGTCCTCCTCGGCTTATACTTGAATCAAGGTTATTTATTATTTTACTCTATTTATTATTATTACATTTAATATTTTACTTTATTATTGTTATTATATTTATTACTTTATTATTGTTATTATTACATTTATTATTTTACTCTATTATGACTGTTATTATTGCATTTCCATTATTTTTATCACATTTATTATTTTACTTTATTATTGCAAGGACACATAAGCACATTTACATTGAAGAAGGTTAGCATAATTGTTTAATCAGAGTTGGACAGTCTTATTTTAAATTACAGTTTTATGTAAATATTCAAAAACATTTAACCTCCTGATGCCTCAATTAATGTAATTGTATTGTTATCTATTTTCATTTTGAAATTTACCAGTAGCTGCTGCATTTCTCACCCTCGACTTACACACGAGTCAATCTGTTTTCCCAGATTTTGTGATAAAATCAGGTGCCTCAGCCAGGCCCGGATTAACAACTTTTTGCGCCCTGGGTCACATTTTGGAATTACGCCCCCAGCCAACCTCTACCCCCCCCCCACACACCACTCAGACCCACACTTGGCTGACTTTCACCATGGTGCCCCCGGAGCAGAAGAGAAAGGCGAGTAGGCACCATCCCGCCACCAAGGTCCCCATTCTTACCGGCTGGAAAGCTCCACTGTGCTCTGAAGGTCTCCTTGGGAGTCGGGAGGCTTGGGGAGAGCGCAGTGGGTGCAAACTCACTCCAAAGGCGCGCATGAGAGAGAGAGCATGCGCGTGCGAGAGAGAGAGCGCACACAGAGAGAGAGAGAGACTCGAGAGAGAGAGAGCACGCGAGCGAGAGAGCACGCGAGTCTTGAGAGTGAGAGAGAGAGAATGCAAGAGAGAGAGAGCGCGCGCGAGAGAGTGAGCGAGAGAGAGGCCATGAGAGAGAGAGGACACGCATGCGCGCAAGAGAGCGCAAGAGCAAGAGAGAGAGAGCGCAAGCGAGAGAGAGCTGCTCCTGAAGGCAGGAGAGCCAGACCCTGGGGACGGAGCAGAGACTTTGCCGGGAGAAGGAGCGAGGAGGGCCTGAGAAAGGGGGAAAGAGGGGCGCGGACTAGGTTTTTTTTGGTCTGTCATCTGCACCCCCCCCTTCAGCTTGCGCCCCTAGGCCACGGCCTCATTGGCTTTATGGGTAATCCGGGCATGGCCTCGGCTTATATTCAGGTCAGTTTATACTTGAGTATATAAGTTAGTCATAGGCTATTAATAACACCAGAATAACATATTTTTAAAAACCTAGACTGAAAATGCTTTTGCCAATTCAGAACTGGCAAAGCTGATAAGAAATAGATTAAATCAACATGGCTAAGAAGATTACTTTGCATGGAGTGACAGATGGTAATGCGTGAGAACACATAATGATAGCTTGTAAAGAGTCAAGATATGAACTGAGCAAATATGATGCCAAAGCCACGTGAGTCAAATATTTATAACAGCATGGGTGATGGTACTTGTTGTGATGTAGGCACAAGGGCTCTGCCCTTTTCTTGAACTTTGTCAACACTTGTTTAACTTGTCCTGTTAGTAACGCCTGGCCCTGCTGAACCGAACTGAACAGTTGTGATTGCAACTTTTTTAAAAAAAATCAGAGACATTTATATTTATTTTTACTGTATGTGTGTCAAAATTTGAAGGCTGTTTTCCCAACATGCAACCTTTCGTTGAACATGATCCTGCATAATCAGTAATGTTGGCGCATGAAACATGTTGCTTTATTAATGCAATTCATCAAAGAAAAAAAGTGGTGTTTGTTTGCAGGAAGGCATGCTTTTTGTCTTGCACCAAAGAAAATAAAAGCCGCCAAGACTGCCTGTAAAATCATTTCAATGTGGTAGATTATGTTAGGATTAAACATTTTGATCTGCTTGGAAAAATTCCATTTTTCCCCTTCCTATCCTTTATGGCAAGAATGCTAGTTTCGTGGGGTTTCATAGCGATGAACTTTTGTTCTTTCTGTTCTGATACTGACTGGATGCAGGCATAGCACTTGTGACAAATGGAGAATAGGTTCTTGGGTTTGGTCCTTGCTCTCCTTTCTGCTGCAGATCTGTCTCAGTATATCTTATCGGCTTTCGTAGCATCTTAAAATTGCACAAACGCTGGCCATGGCTGTTGTCGTGATGCCAGTTTGGATTTCTGTCTTTAACTAGAGGTTGAAAAGCCTTCTAAACTGCAACAAACACATGTATAGGCTCTGCCATTAATCAGAATGGAGACTGCAGTCAAGAACTTGGAAAGGCGACTATGGAGGAATTAGAAATGTCTCTGAAGTATAAAGATAGATCATTGAATTCTAAAGTTAGGATTATCCATACAGTCATATTTCCAATTTCCATGAAAGCTGGTGAGGAGCTGATAGGAAGATAATCAGCCCATTTGAAATGTGCTGGTGAAGAGTCCTATAGATCAGTGTTTTTCAACCTTTTTTCAGCCGCGGCACATTTTTTGCATTTACAAAATCCTGGGGCACACCACCAACCAAAATGACACAAAATGACACTCTTAACACAGTAATACATAGAGTTAATATGTTTTTAAATGTATTTATACACTCAGTGTGAAACCTGGACCTGTTTCGATGAACACAACATCGATATCCTGGCAGGAATGGCAGAAAGACACAAACTTCCCACACAGAACTCCCATAACCAAGAGAAAATACTATAAGAGTTTGGTGGGCATTGACCTTGGGTTTTGGAGTTGTACTTCACCTATATCCAGAGAGCACTGTGGACTCAAACAATGTTGGATCAGGACCAAACTTGGCATGAATACATATCATGAATATGCCCAAATGTGGGAACACAGATGGAGTTTACGGCCCTGGGAAAATAGATCTTGTCATTTGGGAGTTTCATTTGGATTTGTAGTTAACACACAATCAAAGAGCATCCTGAACTCTTGCAACAATGGAATTGAACCAAACATGGCATATTGAACTCTCATTACCAACAGAAAGTACTGAAAGGGTTTGCTTGGGAATTGACCTTGAGTTTGGAAGTTGTAGTTCACCTACACCCAGAGAGCACTGTGGAGAGGGAAGAATGGAGGTTCCAATTTCCCACGGCACACCTGATGATCGCTCACGGCACACTAGTGTGCCACGGCACACTGGTTGAGAAACACTGCTATAGATAGCATGTACTGCTGAAAAGACAAATAAATGGATCCTAGAGCAAATCAAGCTTGAACTATCCCTAAAAGTAAAGATGACAAAGGGCCCACCCAGTCAGTAACTTTACCCCAGGAGCTTCCGCAGCAAATAGCAGGGTGGTCAGATGCCATTCCCTTTAAATGCCAAAGCAATCACTAGGTAAGGTAAAGGTTTTCCCCTGACTTTTAAGTCCTGCCTGACTCTGGGGATTGGTGCTCATCTCCATTTCTAAGCTGAAGAGCCGGCATTGTCCATAGACACCTCCAAGGTCATATGGCCAGCATGACTTCATGGAGCACCGTTACCTTCCTGCCGGAGTGGTACCTATTGATCTACTCACATTTGCATGTTTTCAAATTGCCAGATTAGCAGAAGTTGGGGCTAACAGCGGGAGCTCGTGCTGCTATCCAGATTCGAAGCTGCAACCTTTTGGTCAGCAAAAAAAACAACAACAGAAAAAAGCTTATCTAATTCAGCATTCCGAAAGCCAGAAAGGTCTAATGCAGTGTTTCCCAACCAGTGTGCCGTGGCACACTAGTGTGCCGTGAACGATCATCAGGTGTGCCGTGGGAAATTGGAACCTCCAATACCCTTTCTTCCCCCTCCTGCCGAACACTGTTTCTCCTCCACTCGGGCTCCCTTCTTCCCAGCCTCGCTCTGCTCACTTTGCTCTGGGGCGAGTCTGCGTAGGAGCGCCTGCACGGGTCACATCTTCCTCCCTCCCCCTCCCCTCCTGAACATGCTCACACTGCCCTCTCGGATCAAAAGGGCGGCAGAAGCGGCCATTTTGAAGAAAAAGTATGTGTTTGGCAGGAGGGGGAAGAAAGGGCGTGAAGGGGAAGGGGGAGGAAGAGGTTTCTGTCGAAAGCTGGCAAGGGCAAACTTGGACCTTCCAGGTGTTTTGGACTCCAACTCCCACCATTCCTAGCAGCCTCAGGCCCTCCCCCCCCTCAGCCACTTAAGCAGGAAAGGACCTCAGGCTGTTAGGAATGGTGGGAGTTGAAGTCCAAAGCACCCAGAGGGCCGAAGTTTTCCCATGTCTGTTTTAGGGACCTTAAAATGGTGAGCCTCCTTCCAACATTGTGATTCTGGATAGAAAACAAACAACAACATAACATAACATTGTTTGAGTCCACAGTGCTTTCTGGGTGTAGGTGAACTACAACTTCCAAACTCAAGGTCAATTCTCAAGCAAACCCTTTCAGTGCTTTCTGTTGGCAATGAGAATTCAATATGCCAAGTTTGGTTCAATTCCATTGTTGCAAGAGTTCAGGATGCTCTTTGATTGTGTGTTAACTATCAATCCCAGAAACTGTAATCAATCCCGTAGAAGCCTCAATAAATAAATAAATAAAATAAATAAATAAATAACTCCCAAATGCCAAAAGTCTATTTCCCCCCAACTCCATCTGTGTTCACATTTGGGCATATTGAGTATTCATGCCAAGTTTGGTCCTGATCCAACATTGTTTGAGTCCACAGTGCTCTCTGGATGTAGGTGAACTACAACTCCAAAACTCAAGGAATGCCCACCAAACTCTTATAGTATTTTCCTTTGGTTATGGGAGTTCAGTGTGGGAAGTTTGATTCCATTCCATCATTGGTGGAGTTCGGAATGCTCTTTGATTGCGGGTGAACTATAACTCCCAGCTGTTGAGCAAGACCTTCGTGTGTATCTTTCTGCCATTCCTGCTAGGATATCTATGTTGTGTTCATCAAAACAGGCCCAGGTTTCACACTGAGTGTATAAATACATTTTAAAACATATTAACTATATGTATTACTGTGTTAGAGTGTCATTTTGTGTCATTTTGGTTGGTGGTGTGCCCCAGGATTTTGTAAATGTAATAAATGTGCCGCGGCTCAAAAAAGGTTGAAAAACACTGGTCTAATGGACCAGTGTTTGAACCCCTCTAAGCTATGCAAACCCTATGGAGAGCCTTAGGCAAGTCACACTCTCATCCTCAGGAAAGCAAAGGCAAATACTCTTTGGACAAATCTTGTTTCATGCTAAGGTCCCTATAAGTTAAAAACAACTTGAAGGCACACTGTTTACACAGTGGCAAAACAAGTTGCCTCAAGGAGCTCCACAAGCATTTCATGCCTTCTTGCTTGTACTCTCAGCGGTTGATATACAGAAACATGCTATTGCTGGTTATAAAGAGAATGTGTCCTGCATAGATAACCCCACCCTTAAAGGAATATTTCTGTTTCTCCTTTAAAGCCGTCCAAGCTGGCAACTATCTTTACTTTTTTGTAGTTTCAGATTCAACAGTTTAAGTAAATGGGTGAAGAACTTTGTTTTATCTTATTTGCATCGCCTGCTATTCAGCTTCAATGGATAATTGATTTCTATTATTGTGAAAGGCCAAGTAAAGTTCCTCTTATCTACTCTCTCCACACCTGCTTAATTTTATACACTTCTCGTTTCTCCATTTTCCTCCTTCAGTTTATTTTAAGCTACTTAACCATCAGGTTAGCACGTTTCTGCCAGTAGCTCCAGGTGATGGTGAAAGCCTGCCTTGGGACTGGGCGAGAAAAGCAGATCAACTCCAGTTTCACATTCAATCTGTTCTTAAAGAATCAAGCACAGAGAAGTTCAGAAACAGCTGCTTGGAAATAAACTGAAGATATGCATTTAACTAGCTAGCACTTAAGAGGATCCGAAGAATAATTCACCAAAGCTGCTTTCAAAGGGAGGGAAAGAGTTCCAACAAACAACTCCCTTGCACAAAGCAGGTCTGTCTTACCTCCACTATCCACAGAATCTGATTCATCTGCAAACGGAAAGTGTGGGCTGGACTGACCACTCTATTGTGGATGTGCCTTCCCGTCACCTGTTGATTATGGCAACTCCATGAATGTCATAAGCCAGTTCCTAGGTCCGAAAGATAGCCTACAGCAGTGTTTTTCAACCTTTTTAAAGCCGCGGAACATTTTTTACATTTACAAAATCCTGGGGCACACCACCAACCAAAATGACACTCTAACACAGTCATACATATAGTCATTATGTTTTTGAATGTATTTATACACTCAGTGTGAAACCTGGGCCTGTTTTAATAAACACAACATAGATATCCTGGCAGGAATGGCAGAAAGACACACACGAAGGTCTTGCTCAACAGCTGGCAGTCTCTCTCTGTGTTTAGTTTTTTATCACAGTCAAGCTTGAGAAGCTCATCTCGCACAGATATGTGGTTGAAAACGGGAGCAATGTCAAAATAGCTTTGTTGGCCAGAATGGGGAACTCCCTGGCAACAGATAACCAAAAACTGTCCAACGGAAGATCAGCAAGAGTTTGGTGGGCATTGACCTTGAGTTTTGGAGTTGTAGTTCACCTATATCCAGAGAGCACTGTGGACTCAAACAAGATTGGATCAGGACCAAACTTGGCATGAATACTCAATATGCCCAAATGTCAACACAGATGGAGTTTGGGGAAAATAGGCCTTGACATTTGGGAGTTACAGTTTCTGGGATTGATAGTTAACACACAATCAAAGAGCATCCTGAACTCTTGCAACGATGGAATTGAACCAAACTTGGCATATTGAACTCTCATTACCAACAGAAAGTACTGAAAGGGTTTGCTTGGGAATTGACCTTGAGTTTGGAAGTTGTAGTTCACCTACACCCAGAGAGCACTGTGGACTCAAACAATGTAATGTTACGTTGTTGTTTGTTTTCTATCCAGAATCACAATGTTGGAAGGAGGCTCACCACTTTAAGGTCCCTAAAACAGGCATGGGAAAACTTCGGCCCTCTGGGTGCTTTGGACTTCAACTCCCACCATTCCTAACAGCCAGAGACCCTTTCCTGCTTAAGTGGCTGAGGGGGGGAAAGGAAAAGGGCCGGAGGCTGCTAGGAATGGTGGGAGTTGGAGTCCAAAACACCTGGAAGGTCCAAGTTTGCCCATGCCAGCTTTTGACAGAGACCTCTTCCCAATCTCTGCATATCCTACAACTGGGATTTTTTTTATACCACCACTCTCCGAGGGCTTGGAGCGGTTTACATAGTTTGACACCTAACAAAACAGCAAAAAATAACAAGATTAATTACATAACAATGAGGGGAGGGTGTAGGGTAAACAAAGGACAGTGACAGGACAAGGGTCCGGGTAGGCTCAGAACCCGCGAAGGCTGACTTGCTGCCAGAGGGGCCGTCTAATGGTGGCATCTATCCTGCTGTCAAAAGCAGGTAGTCGTAGGGTTCCCAGAGAGTCATGGTGAATTATTAACCTAGAGGGAGAGCGGTCATCTCTACTTTCTGGTCCTAGTGGCTCAAAGGTAAGTCTCCTGTCTATTGGGGTGTCCTGCTTCCAGGGCTGGGAACTCACCGAAGAGTGCTCCCAGTTCCTGGAATGTGTGTTCCAAAAAGTCCTAGACTGGGACCTCCTCCGCATCCTTGACGTGACTACTCTAGGCTTCTTCCGCTCTAGAGGGCCAGTGACGGTCTCGACAGTCCCTGGGGCTCTGTGAACATGGAGGGTTGCTGGCCTGCTCCGATGCTGAATGGACTGGGAAGACTTCCGGTGTTCCTCTAAGGGACCGGAAGTTAGGTTTTGACAGCTTCTCTTCTTCCGCCGTCGTTTCCGCCTCGTGGGTCGCTGTAGATTCTTTGTGGACTTCCGGTCTTCAGAGAGTGAAGACGCCCGGTTTGCTCCGGCATCTTCAAGGTTGATCGCCATCTTCAGTCGATCCTCGACCAGCCATCCGCCCCCCCCCCCTGGCAAGGCCTCAGCGGGGCGGGGGGAGGGAGGGTCTCGAGCGGAGGACAAAATCTCCGTGATTTTCAGTGGTGGCATAGAGCTGGTCGGCGTCATCTGCTGGTGGCAGGCATCTGGGCGATGGGCCAGAGCCTGGGCCCAGGCATGGTCCGACTACCACAGGTAGATATTTAGTAAAATTTACTAAAATTTTAATAATATGGAGCCCTTCTTTGGAGTTCTTGCTGAAAGGGAGAAAATAGTCTTTGATGTTTATAATAAGGCATTTCATTGTGGCTTTTAAAGTAGAAATGGACAACGATATAAAAATTACTAATGAAATGTTTTTAGAAAATCAGCGAAAGGACACATGATACCGCTAGATCTCAAAATAATAAATGGGCATGGAAGGAAAATAGAAATTGCAGAGAACTCCAATCATGTCCCTTCACCACAGAAGATGCTGCAGGAATGCCTACACATGAACTCTTTTAATTTTATTTTTGGAAGTCTCTGATGATGGGTCTTTATTAATCACCTGATTCATGTCGGGATTATGGTGCACCACATCCTGGAAAACATTG
Organism: Anolis apletophallus; assembly: GCA_030556195.1. Taxonomy (NCBI): domain Eukaryota; kingdom Metazoa; phylum Chordata; class Lepidosauria; order Squamata; family Anolidae; genus Anolis; species Anolis apletophallus. The sequence continues at coordinate 33,559,415 of JARBWK010000003.1, read as the reverse complement.
TAGCATATGCTGATGAGTCATGTTCATTTTTTGGACCATTCATAAAATAAAATAAAACATATTCACCAACATTGCTAGCTGAAAATGTTAACTCATGTTAAAAAATGAATCAGTGAATTTTCCATTTAAACTACATCTAATAGAATGTTAACATGTGTTAGGTGAAGACCTTTCCCCATGTAAGCTCGTTGCCAATTTAGATGTTCCCCTTTGAAGAGAAGGATGTGTTGAATCAATCCCTTGCTAATGTTGCCACTTCTCGCCTTTTGCCAAAAGAAACAACTTGGCTATCTCCTCCCTAGAGTTTGGGAATATTACTTATTTACATGTATACCTCAGTTAGCAAGACAAGTGTATTCCTGAACATTACATCTTTAACAGAAAATTTGGTGGCAGAGGCAGAAATGGCATGGAAAAAAATAGAATTGGTTCATGCACCACAAAAATGGAGAGCGGTTTCAGTCAATGTTGTATTGAAACTAAATAATATCCATATGTGAACTGAATCAACCATAAAGAAAGAAACACATTTTGTACTTTCTAAACTCTTGAAGGCTTCTTTCAAATTTTTTATTTATTTATTTATAGCACCAGGAATGTGGCGCAGCTGGCTAAGTGTCAGCTGCATAAGATCTCTCTGACCAGTAGGTCATGAGTTTGAGGCCTGCCCAGGTCGAGGTGGGTGCTCGACCTTTAAGTGTAGCCTGCTGTCGACCTTTGCAGGCTGAAAGACAGTTGCATCTGTCAAGTAGGAGATTAAGGTACCACATTAAGTGGGGCGGCTGAATTATGAGGCCATTAAATTTTGACTGAATTATGAGGCCATTAAAGAACTCCAGGAATGCTGAGGAATGCGGAAGGAACAACAAGGGACGCTGGGAACGCTGAGAGATGAATGAATGAATAAGTTTTATTGTACTAGCCATAGGCCATGACAAATTAAGCGCACATATTAGTGACATCCAAAGTACACATCACAATATAAAACTTTAGTACAAATATTAAAACTCATTAAAACTGACTCTTTAAATTCCAGTCATGTCTACAATGCACTGTATCATCCTGAGGAGATGAGGAGTGCGTCAGCTCCCCCTGGTGGCCAGCGTTTGCCTCTGTTCGTCTATATGTGTGTAAGTGGAAACTGCAGGGATTGTCTGCTAAGTATGTGTACCTGTAATCCTCTCTGAGTCCCCTTCGGGGTGAGAAGAGCGGAATATAAATAAAGTAAATAATAAATAAATATTTACTTTATTTATATTCCGCTCTTCTCACCCCGCAGGGGACTCAGGGTGGATTACAATTAACACATATAGGCATGCATTTAATGCCTTTTGGACCAACAGACAGACAAACAGATAGAGGCAATGTTTTTAAACATCTGGCCACCAGGGGGAGCTGTCGCACTCCTTCATTTCTCAGCGTTCCTCAGCGTGCATTCCTGGAGATCTTATGGCCGTGTAAATCAGTTAAATTTTGCCTCCCCACTATGTGGTGCCTTAATTTCCTACTTGACAGATGCAACTGTCTTTTGGGTTGTAAAGGTCAACAGGCTACACAAATAGGTCGAGACCCCACCTCAACCCGGGCAGGCCTTGAACTCATGACCTTCTGGTCAGAGAGATCTTATGCAGCTGACACTCAGCCAGCTGCGCCACATTCCCAGTGCTTCCAAGGATTACTTTTTTCCGGCCCTTCAAATTTCTTATGATTTTCATTTAACCAAACTTAATGTATGTTTTTTTATTTAAAAAACCCGTGTGAATATCTGGTGATTAAGAATTATATTCCTTCCTTTTTTTCCTTCTATTTTACTGTTTATGCTTTGTCAGTGAAAATTCTTGATGCGCCTGATGTTTACCTTGCCTGTTGTTGTAGCACACCAGTTCTCGTTTCTGCCTGGGAGGCAGGGGGCAGCACCGGGGGTCCCACTGGCATTGGAGCCAGTTGATTCTGAAGAGGATTTGGAGGGGCTAGAAGAAGGGGATTTTGAGATAGCTGGGCCTTCTTCCCCCACAGAAAGCCTGGCCTGGGATGACGGCTGGCCGGATCCTTATGAGAGGCAGGAAGGCCAGTCGGAATTCGAAAGCCGTGATAATGAAGATTATGACGGCCGGGGCAGGTTCGCAGGAAAGAATGTGGGAAACAACCGAAGGAGAGGCCCGGGAAGCAGAAGGGGAGTTCGACTCTCACGAAGATAGGGAAACAGGTGCTGGGAGGCAAGGTCGAACGTTTGATAGGAGACGGAGCATTGAGGCGAGCAGGAGGGGTTGGTTCCACAGCCGGCCCTAGACCGACCGAGGGCTCGCAGCACAGATTGGAGGAGGAGAAGCCTAGAGCGTCGGGGGCCTCGCCAAAGGGATTAAGTATAGGATCCGTGGGAACGGATCCTCAGTACTCGGCCACGTCTATCCTATACAGATGTGTAGCGAAGCCAAGTCCACGTAGCTAAGTTTGGGGCTAGGGGCCTGCCAAGCAGAGCTGGTATCTTGTAACCTTGTTTCATCCTTTGATCCGCTAGCTGAGCGGAGCCTTGCCAAGTCTTTGGATCTTACTGCCAAGTTTGCTTTTGGACTATTCCTGTTATCTTTTGGATTACTTTGGATTTTTATGGACAATTACCTTTTCAACTGTTTTTATCATTCAATAAAGTAGTTAGCTGACTTCCGTCTCTGTGTGTGTGATTAAGGGGCCGGCCTAGGTCTTGCATTGTGACAGTTGTAGGCAGGTACACACAGCTAAAGAAATATTAACTACACTAGAATCCCTGCCTTTCCAAGATCAAGATTTATTTCATTACTAGCCGTCCCCTGCCACACGTTGCTGTGGCCCAGTCTGGTGATCAGGAAAATAAAGTAACGAGAAAGTGTTGGTTTCTAATATATGTAATTTCTTTATGCTTGTGGGTAAACAGTATTTCTTGCTGTTTCTTTGTCTGTGCTGATGTGGACATTGTCCAGTTTGCCTACTCTGGAACATGCCACGCATCATTGTTCAAACAAATTATACCTACAGATCCAGAGATTTATATATTTACACGAATTTCCAAACCGATTTCTTGGAACAAGGGTTGTCTCTCTCTTTAAAATTAAGCACAGAGCTTTTATATATATAAAAAAAGAAATATAAAAAAAACCAATAGGTTTCATTAGCTTACCTCCTAGTATGTTTTACAGTTTGACTTCTACTGCTTAGACTTTTTCAAACCTCCCCCCAGCTTGATTTTGGAGTATGAATTAAGGGATTTTTTTTGTAGTACAGTCAAATATGCCACATGAAGCTTAGCCACATATACTTCAGTCCTTTATAGTATGTTTGGGAAAGGACTCGTGTTTTTAGATCCAGATTTTCTTGGCAGTGTTTTATCAAAGCACCTGCACAAAAGGAAGAGAGAAAAAAACCTCCAAATTTCACGTCTATCTGGCTCAGCTACTTGTGAACTGCCTACATGATGTCAAGTGTAATAAAGACAGAAATAAAAACAAAACTGGTATCAGCTAAGTGCTTCCACCAGAGTCAATCTAATTTAATCATAGAATCATAGAGTTGGAAGCGACCTCGTGGGCCATCCTGTCCAACCCCTGCCAAGAAGCACATTCAATTTACCTAGGATTATAGAATTCCAGAGTTAGAAGGGATGCTAAGAACCATTTTTTAAATTCAGATACCTTCCATGAAAGAATATACTACAACTAAACTACTTCCAAAAGATGCCCATCCAACTTCTGTTTAAAGAGCTTCAAAGATGGAGAGTCACCCACCTCCAAGGCAACCTGTTCCACTGTTGAACAGCTCTTACATTCAAGAAGTGTTCCTTGTTTTTAGGAGAAATTCCTTTCCCTGTCATTTGAATCTTTTTGTTCAGGTTCTAATCTCTGGAGCAGCAGAAAACAAACTCGTTCCAGATTCATTATGGCACTTTTTCCATTTTTATTTACCGTATTTTCCAGCAACTGGGCATATAAGACGACTGGGTGTATAAGACGACCTCCAGCTTTTCCAGTTAAAATATAGAGTTTGGGATATACCCGCTATATAAGATTACCCCTCTTCCAATGCACACCAAATTAAAAATGGGATAGAATCATAAAATACTGTTACTGGCTACATTTGGAATCATAGGCTACTTGACCTATTAACTGTGTTGAATACTGAACTTAATGTCTAGTACTTACTGTGTTGAACATACTAATTGTGTTGTACGACTTAACTGTGTTGAACTCTTTGTGGGGTTCTCTTTGTGGTGAACCTAATGTGTGATTCTCCACCTATATATTGTGTTGCACGAAGTACCGATTCCGTTTAAATTATCTTTGATTCTTACTGGTCTATATCAGCTTATTTGCAACCCTAGTTGCTTGTTGTGTTGTATCTCACGATGTTGCCCCCTGCTTTTTTGCTGTTCGGGATTTATAGTTCACCTACTATCAAAGAGCATTCAGAACCCTGCCAACAATAGAATTGGGCCAAATTTCCCACACAGAACCCCCATGACAAACAGAAAATACTGTGTTTTCAGCTGGCCTTTGGGAACCCCTCTGACAACCCCTCGTGAACCCTCCCAGGAGTCCCAACCCCCAGGTTGAGAAACATTGTTATATAACACAGTGATGGTGAAGCTTTTGGAAAGCAAGTGCCCAAGCCAGGGTGGTGAGTCGGGAATGGGTATGGAGTAAGTGAGTGAGCGGGGGAGGAATGACGAGTGGAGATGGAGAAGAGAGCGAGCAGGAGGTGGGCAAGGGAACAAACGAATAGGAAGAGGGTGAGCGAGGGTGAATGATAGCACACGTACCAGCATGCACGCATGCCATAGGTTCACCAACACTATTATAGAAGTCTGACTATCGTATTGTTTCATTTTATTATTTACTTACTTTATTTATACCTCACCTTCCTAACTTAGGGTACTCAAGGCAGCTAGCGCACACATACTTTGAGCAATTTTAAATGAAACAAATACAAAAGTTAAAAACAATTAAACAGTATTGTGCGTGTTCAGTTAATAAAATACAATTAAAATAAAATAAATGCAATTAAAATGCATTTTATAACTCCCAATCCCCCTCCCCACAAAATTCCAATTCCACAACCTCCCCAGCAACGTGCCCCTTATCCTTCTCCAAATGGTTGCCTGTTGTTAGCATAACGCTTACATAACGCTTACAGCGTGCGTCCACTTTGTGAGGATCACTCTAATTTTCACTTGCTGCCACCATTATTTTACTGTGTTTGACTACCCATTAAGAAAGCGCTGTTTTCAAGGCTTGTGGGAGAAAGAATCACCAGAAGAGCCGTTTTTAACAAAGAACTATCAAGTTTATTTAAACAGTGTTTCGAGCTTGGAGGTTTCAAGAGTTCACATAGCTTAGGTGGTTACAATCTACTCAGAGGTACTTTCTTAAGGTTACAAGTTGCTAACTATGGAGATACAGTCTAACACAAAGCTAATACTCAGCAGTTTACATACACTCTGCCGGTCATTAACAGCCACTGCTTCCTTAGCAGGCTACACACCTACACTAACCTTTCCCCAGAGTAGAGTCAGGCTTAGATTAAATCCAAAGTCTTTTAAACCCCGCTGAAAGCTGGCTAAACAGACTCCCTAATTCTCTCACACATCCTTCTGCCTTTGCAGTTAGTCACCAACTGAAAATATTTGAATTTGAGGATTCTAAAGCCAACTTCAGGCTGAGCCTCCAGTTTCCATGGTAACTGAGGTTCTTGGAAGCTCTGTTAGATAATTTTACTGTTAACCCTTTAGGGTTAGCGAAGTTCCACCCCGACAAAACACCTACATATACACAAATATCAACTACATTTACAACCTGCAACAAATAAATATGACTTCACCACATGGCTACATTAAAAAAAAATTAGACAAACCAATCATGAATCAAGGGGAAGAGTACAAAAATCGGTCAAGACTCCATTAATTAATGCATATGGGGAAAAAAAGAAATACAATTAACTTTCTTAAAGCACAAATGAAGCAAGGGTGGGATAGAGAGCATCGGCAATAAACTACTCTCACAAGATTGTCTGCAGTGGATTTTAAATGGAATAATGCAGAATGAAGGAGTGGCGTGAGTAGGCCCTAAGTCTGTAGAAAGTAATGCAATACAGGTCAAGTAGGAAAATAAAATCTTGCTGTAGCAATGTGTGCCTGGGTTCAACTAGGCATGTATGAACAGCGAAAAGAGAGGAAAAAACAGGACAGCAGATAAGCCTCCTTGCCTGACTTTCTATCCTCAGCTTGTTAAAAAAAAGCATAGATCCGTAAGTTTAGTGCCCCAAACATAAGAAAAGTGGAGGCCTGTGAAATAAAAAGTCATCCCTGCATGCATTTTGGAAGAATCCCTCAAGTGGTCTCTAGAAAGTCCGTAATATTTTTCTTCATTTTTTCAAGGCTTGCCTGATCCAGTTGTTTAATGTCACTTGTGCACATTGATTCATTTTGAATAAGGTTTGCCGAAAGATGTTAAACTGCTCTTCTTTCTCATAGTAGAGCAAACTATCCCTATTCTTTCCATGTTGTTTCTGGCTCTGATACGAAATTTTGTATTGGAAGAAGCGGAGCCCAGGAACGCATCTAGTTCGTTAACTGAGATATACTTTTATCCAGATGGTGTTTTGGCAAGCTCTTTAATGTCTAAAGTCCATCTGTGGACAATAACTTTAGAAACATAAAACATATAAAACTTTTAAAGCTAAAGTTAAAAGATGCTTAATTAAGATATCTTTGACTGACAGTTCTTGTGCTCAATGACCAGTTATTTATTATACATGACGACAGACTATAATAGTGCCAACCTTAAGTTACTTATTTGAAAAGTTGGTTTCAGGATCCTTTCATACTGCACAACTATGATCCCGTTTTAACTGGCATGGCAACATCCTATGGAAATCTGAGATTTGTAGTATAGGGAAGAGTATCTTGAATATTCAGAGAGCTTTTCCCGGATTTTCATAGGATTTATCTATTTTTTGTGTCAGAAGCGAATTGAGAATACAGTTATAATTTTAAAACAAAGTTATAAACTTGGCATTATACTCAATTTCCTTTGACCAGAAGCTGGCCACTTGGAGTGACTCTGGTGTTGCTGTGAGAAGGTCTTCCATTATGCATGTGGCGGGGATCAGACTACAGTGTAGGAGGTGGTCTGTGCTTTGCTCTTCTCCACACTTGCAGGTCGTGAACTCCACTTTGTAGCCCCATTTCTAAAGATTCACTCTGCATCTCGTGATGCCATAGCGCAATCCGTTCAGCACCTTCCAAGTCGCCCAGTCCTCTGTGTGCCTAGGAGGGAGTTTCTCATCCGATCTCAGCTATTGATTGAGATTCCTGCCACTTTTGGATTCTCGCTTGCTGAGGTGTTCCTGCGAGTATCTCTGTGGATGTTAGGAAGCTGTTTCTTGATTTGAGATGTTGGCATGTTGGCTGATATCAAAACAGAGGATGGGCCAGAGATGTCAATGCCTTGGTCCTTTTATTACTGGCTGCTACTTCCCGATGGATGTCAGGTGGTGTAATACTGGCTGTACAGTGTAATTTCTCCAGTGGTGTGGGGCAGTGTTTCCCAACCGCGGTTCCGCGGCACACTACTGTTCCATGACGGATCATCTGGTGTGCCGTGAAAAAGTCTCTTCCCCCCCCCTTTCTCCCCCTCCTGCCGAACTCCTGCTGCTGCTTGGGGGAGGAGGAGGAGGAGGAGGAAGGGCTGGAAGGCAGCGAAGAAAAAGAAGAAGGAGCCAGGGCGCCACCTCCTTCGGCCATTTCTCCTTCACGCGCCAGCCAACTGGCCCATCCCGGCTGCCAGGGAGGGCCTGGGCACCTTGGGGAGCCGCAGAAGAAATGCTGGGGCACACCACCAACAAAAAGTTTGGCCATCTCGCGTCTTCCGCCAAGCCCATCCGGAGACGCGAGCTGGACAAACCCAGCTCCCAGGCAGGGCCTGTTCCTTGCAGGAAGCCTTTCTCCCAGTTCGCAACTCCACCAAGCCCAGCGGAGACGCAAACTGGGAGAATGGCTTCCCGCAGGGCCCTGCCTCTCCACCCTCCCTCCCCCTCTCCTCCCCGGTGCACACGAAACGGCTCTGGCCTCCCTCTGGCTCCCTGCTTGCCGCCACCTTCCTTCCTGCCTGCTTCACCGGCCCCGAGATGCCCGCCCGGGTCGCCCCGCTGACCCCTGAGGTGAACTACAACTCCAAAACTCAAGGTCAATTAACTATATGTATTACTGTGTTAGGGTGTCATTTTGTGTCATTTTTGTTGGTGGTGTGCCCCAGGATTTTGTAAATGTTAAAAGTGTGCCGTGGCTCAAAAAAGGTTGGGAAACACTGGTGTGGGGGGTAGGCATCCTGTGATAATGTGGCATGTCTCATTTAGAGCCACATCCACTATTTTAATGTGGTGAGATGTATTCCACACTGGGCATGTATAGTCAGCAGCAGAGTAGCAAAGCGCAAGGGCAGATGTCTTCACTGTGTGTGGTTGTGATGCCCAGGTTGTGCCAGTCAGCTTAAATATGATATTATTTCTAGCACCCACCTTTTGCTTGATATTTAGGCAGTACTTCATATAAGTTAGAGCACAATCCAGAGTAACTCCAAGTATTTTGGTGTGTTGCAATGCTCCAGTGGGATTCCTTCCCAGGTAATCCTCAGAGTTCGAGATGCTTGTCTGTTCTTGAGGTGAAAAGCACACGTCTGCATTTTAGATGGATTAGGAATCAGTTGGTTTCCCCTGTAATAGGCATTAAGAGCACCTAAAGCTTCAGAGAGCTTCTGTTCAACCATTTCAAAGCTCCCTGCTTGAGCAGTAATGGCACAATCATCAGCATAGATGAGACTCTCTGTCCCTTCTGGCAGTAGCTGATCATTTCCCCTTTCTCTCCTGCCCTTTTTCATAGGATGCAGTCATAACAATTAAAGTGGAATATTGCACTATAATTGGGTAGTGTTAAAGAGCCATTTGAGGTGAGATGAACACTCAAGCAAGGACTTCAGTATTGAAAACTGATTCATTATAACAGTGTTTCCCAACCAGTGTGCCGTGGCACACTAGTGTGCCGTAAGCGATCATCAGGTGTGCCGTGGGAAATTGGAACCTCCAATACTCTTTCTTCCCCCTCCTGCCGAACTCGTGCTGCTGCTTCTTGTGAAGGGAGGGGGGGGGAGGAAGGGCCAGGTGGCAGCGACGAAGAAGAGGCCGGGGTGCTGCCTCTTTCGGCCGTTTCCCCTCCACACGTACTGATGACACTCCAGACGGAAGCAACGTACCAGTCGGGCCATTGGACGCATATAGATGTTAAATAATAGAGGGGAGAGAATGGCCCCTCTATTATGGGAGTTCTGTGTGGGAAGTTTGACTCCATTCCATCATTGGTGGAGTTCAGAATGCTCTTTGATTGCGGGTGAACTATAACTCCCAGCAACTACAACTCCCAAATGACAAAATCAATTTTTTGACTGATGGTCCCTCCTTGGGTTAGTATTAGTATGTTTTGTGGCCAAATTTGGCAGCAATTTGTCCAGTGGTTTTTGAGTTATGTTAATCCCACAAATGAACATTACAGTTATATAGAGGAGGTGGGGGCACAACAGTGCAGGCAGAAAAGCAAACATCACAGAGAAGCATGTCTGTGTAGGAGGGTGGTACAATATAACACAACGGGTGTAGGAGGGTGAACATTAGGAAGAACTTCCTGACTGTGAGAGCTATTCAGCAGTGGAACTCTCTGCCTCAGAATGTGCTTCCATCTGGCTGCTCTCTTTCCAGCTGGCTTCCCTGAGGACCGGGTACGTTTTCCCTGAGGACCAGGTGACTTCGATAAAAACTAAACACAGAGAGAGACTGACAGCTGTTGAGCAAGACCTTCGTGTGTGTCTTTCTGCCATTCCTGTCAGGATATCTATGTTGTGTTCATCGAAACAGGCCCAGGTTTCACACTGAGTGTATAAATACATTTAAAAACATATTAACTATATGTATTACTGTGTTAGAGTGTCATTTTGTGTCATTTTGGTTGGTGGTGTGCCCCAGGATTTTGTAAATGTAAAAAATGTGCCGCGGCTCAAAAAAGGTTGAAAAACGCTGCATTATTACACTCAAAACAATATTTTGTTGGTTCGATTTGATTAAAAAGATCTTTTCTTGCATATAGCAGTGGATCTGTTGTTTTGTTGATTAAATGTAAAACATTTCTCCCATGTAGCAGTGGATCAGTTCTTGTTTTCCAAGCGCAACAAGATCTTGGAAGATGTTCCACTTTAATTACAACTCCATACAGTATCTGTTCTCTTTCTATAACAAGATCTGAGGCAGTTGGATGCTAACTGAAATCACATTGCCCTTGTGACTTAGCTACTAACAGGACTTTATAGTTGCCGTTTCATTTGGCAAACATCATTTCTCCATAGAGTTGCCTCCCCTTCCCCCTCCATGTGAATTGTGGCAAGCGTACATTCTTTTCATGAATTAATTTGTCCTTGCAAAGCATAATGTCAGCATCTTTTTATTCCCCTTTGTGCCTGACATTTAATAGTTTTTTTTGTTTTCCATGGCAAAAGATACCGCTCTGTTATTTAGGTAGTAGAGGAGGAGAGGGGAACATTTTGCCAAAAGCAATAAAAAAAAAAGCATAACCGCAATTAAATGTCAGCTGATCAGCTTTTAGAAAACAGTCGGCTCCTTCTCTCTTCTCCATTCAAAGTGCTATAATTTAGCAGAAAGCCAAAGCAGCAAATGAAGCATTTATTTAATACAGCCAAATTTTGGCAATCTGTTATTGGTTATTCAACAGCAAAACGAGATGTGAAACATGAACTGTCTCTCCTCTCCACTTTGGGTCCATTAAATTACAGAGACAATATTGTAGCACTTAGCTGGCATATTTATTTCAAGGTGCATCTCATTATTATATATTAGAGAAATGGGTACTTGCAATAAACTAATTAGCAAAGAGGCACCCATTCATTTTGGATTATTACCCCATTTTACAGGTGAGTAAGCAGTTTGTTCCCAAGGCTGCATAGTCAGTAGCAGAACTGAAAAAGCTAATTTTATTCTACTTCTTTTGGAAAACACTACTACATAGAAATGAGAGATTTCTACTTAGGGTACGTACATTTTGAAAAATGCAAACAGGATATTTGATCCTTGATGCATCGCACGTAAAGATGGCATGCACATATATCAAATAGATATTTAAGGTTCAGGGTCCAGTTTGTGAGGGAGTTCATTCTGAATGCTCTGGGTGCAGTCCAGTATTTTAAATGTGTGTAGAAATGTGAAACATGTGGAAATTCATTTCTTTGGGAACTGTCTGGAGTGCATTATTTTATTTATTATTGCGCACAATCAAATATTTGTTTTACTTGCTTTGACACACAGCGAGAACAATTTGCAGGAGCTGATTCAGATCACGGAGGAGCAATAAGTTAATAACTATAGTGAAATGTATTGGTAGTTTGGTGAGGCATCAGGACTTTTTGGCAGAGCAAGCTAAAGACCTCGTAAAATTACAAATCCCACAACTCCATAGCATTGGTTTGTTGCAGTTAAAGTGGTGTCAAACAGCATTGATTCTACAGTGTAGGCCAGGGGTGGGCAACCTACGGCCCACGGGCCGGATGCGGCCCGGCAGCTGCTTCTGTCCGGCCCGGGGAGAACGGCGTCAGGGGTGGGGCCAAGTGGAAGGAGTGCCGCTGCCGCCATCCCATCGCGGGCTCTGTGGGGCCTGTGTTGGCAGACAGGCCGGAGGAACAGCGGCTTTGGAGTGCCTGCCATCCCTGGAGGCGATCCGGGCCTGCAGCAGGAGCACTCCGTAACTTGGGGAACGGCTGGGGGCGAGAGCAGGAGGAGGTCTGCAGCCTCCAATTGCCTGCTGCTCTCCTCTTTTTTTTCTTTGTCCTGGTGGAGGGACACGGGGACATAGCACTGTGCTGCGTCCCTGCTGCGTCCCTGCAGTGAGCAGCTGAGGGCGCCGTGGAGGCAGAGAGAGGGCTAAAGGGGAGGAGGGCGGAGGGGAGGAAGGAAGAAAGGAAGGAGGGAGGCGGCCAGGAAGACCTGCCTCCCACCCCGAGCGGGTCATGGAGGCCTCGGGTGATGAGGGCGGCAAAGCGGTCGCGCTCCCGAGGGGCCACTGACCTCCACTTTCAAAGAGTCCCCGCCTTCCTCCGAGCTCCCTTCGGAGCCCCCCCCAGCGGGTGAGTGGCAGGCAAGCAGAGAGGGCGAGCAATGAAGGCATGCAGGCAGTCTCTCTGAGGCAGGCCACACACACGCTGGGTCTGCTTTGCCATCCTCTGGGCTGGGGTCATTGGGCCATTCCATCTTGGGATCCTTCCTCTCTTCCGGATGTCAGCCTTCATCTTGGTTCGCACCTTGTCTTCTTGAATTTTATTTTATTTTATTTTAGTGGTTTTTATTATTATTTTATAATAATTTTATTATAATAATATAATAAATAATATAATATAACAATGTTATATTGTAATTTCAATATATTATAATGTCTATATATATACAATAATATAAAAATTATGATGTTAATACTAATAATATATGAATATTTCTTGATATATTAATATGTTAATATTAATGAAGTGTGGGGCAAAGATGGTGGTCATGCCCGGAGACAACGAAGTACTGGAGAGCCATACATCACAAGGTCCAGAAGATCCTACAGACACCCTTCGAAATGAAACCAGAATTCTACCTGTTAGGACTGTCCTGCGAAGATGTGTTTCCAGATGAGAGCATGGAGAGATTATTTATATACCTAACTACGGCGGCGAGAATGGCCTTCGCAAGACACTGGAAGATTGCAGCGACCCCAAGCACTGAAGAGTGGGAGAACAAGGTTGGGGACATCAGAGACATGGACAAACTCACCTTCTATTTAGACGAGGCAGATGGCACAAGGCCGAAAAGAACAACCTGGTCTCTATTCACAGACTATATGGAGGCTCGAGATGTCCTCCACCCAACTCTTAAGACTCAGACTGCCCATGGCAAGAACATTAACTCTAAGGCCAGCTAGAGTAGATGGCACCGACAGAAGAACCTCCACTCAACGCCCACAGAGTTCTCAAGAGTAGAAACCAAATGACAATCGACATCGGAAGCCTCACCCTCCCTTCCCCTTTGCCCTCCTTGCACTACCCCCCAGCATTTACCCCTCCTCCAAGCTTTGCTCAGACCCTCCCCCCTGCCCCACCCACTCCATCCTGCCTCCCCACTCCCCCCACATATCACACCCTCCCCCCCAGCCCCCCTCACTCCTACCATCACTCCACATACCCCCCCCCAGCTCCTTCGGTGCCCCCTCTTTTAAAACTTTCCTACTGTCCTATACCCCAAATTGTTCCCCCTATTTTACTGTTATTTGAAAATCTCCAATAAACACCTTTATAAAAAAAATATTAATGAAGTGTAATATATAGTAAATATAGTAATAAATAAATAAATAAATAATGTAGATTAGAATGTAGTTCAACCTTTAGATGCGGCCCTCCATAATATTTTTTGGCTCTCATGTGGCCCCTTGAAAAAATAATTGCCCACCCCTGGTGTAGATGCACTCTAAGTTACTAAGTATCCAATCGGCTGTGGCCCTCTTCAGCACAAGTTTTCAAACTTTTCAAACTTTTCAAATCTTGTTGAAGGTAGACCTGTTTGTTTGGTGTACAATTCAAGGTCCTTCTCATTTTCCACCATACAATGCTCCAGACCCATCAATGATAGACAATGGTCGGGATCAAAGACGATGGCTTGGACTGCATTCTAGATTTTATCCAGGAGTACCACATAGGGTTTCCCATGGTCTCTTGTTGTTCTATCTCAGTTGGTGAAACCTCTATCCAAATGTAAAATTTCATGTGATCTTCACATTTTTTGATATAACCAATGGGCTAATTAATAAAACATACTACATTTTTTCCCATTGAAAATACTTTTTTTTTTAATAACCATTACTTTTACAAGAAACTCCAGAGAAATGCCGGCCTTTCCTAGGGTTTCGCAGAAATGAGGTCATCCTAAGAAGTGATATTTTGTTTCTTCAGATATATTTAGTTTATTCTTTTCTTCTCAGCTTTATCTGGAACAGGATTTGGTTATCCCATCATATTTTTTTTGAAAACCTGTCCTCACAATGGAAAGGAAACATACGAGGGTTGAATGAAAAGTAATGCCTCCACCTTCGTTACTTGGGTTTGGATGGGAATATTTTAATAAATCAAATTCAGAAATGATCCTTAGAACGTGCTCTTTAACTCCCACTATTCACTTTTCCACATAATCACCAGACAATTGGATACATTTCTGCCAATGATGAACAAGTTTTCTGGAGCCATCACGGAAGAAGTCGACACTCTGTTTCTGCAACCAGCCTCTCACAGTTCTCCCAACGTCTTCATCAGAAGCATAATGATGTCCCCGCAGATCTTCTTTCATTATTGGGAACAGAGGGAAGTCAGACAGTGCCGATTATGCTTGAATTGTCTCTCTGAGTGATACAATGATCATCCTGAATCAATCTGTCAACCTTTCGCTTGTGAAATTTGATGGTTGCTGTCACAGGACATCCAAATTTTTGTTTGTCACGCAAGTCAGACTATTTAAAATGACTATTTTATTCCCTCTGTTATTTGTGTGAATTCAAAGAGAGTTCTGTATATATTGTTGCCCTGTTTGAACTTTTAAACTGAAGTTAAGATACTGCTACTTGTTACACTAACTTGAGTGACACTTTATTATACTGCAGGGTATATCTTGGTTTAAGAACTGTGGCAATGCTTTTCTTTATTCACATTTACAAACCCCCACAAGAAGAACAATTGCAAGGCTCCTCTGAACGGCGCCGGAGGAAGAAGAACAGACAAGGCCCGACCTCCGACGGCCTAGAGAGGCTCTGGGATGTCCCCCAGATTATCCAACCCCAGGACAGGGTGGCAAACTGGCGGCCTCGGGGAATACCCAAAACCCTAGAAGCCACAGTAATGCCATCAGGTAAAAGGAAACCCAGAACCTTCAGAACAAGGACCTTCTGGGGTTTGACCCCTGGCAGCTGGACTAGATCGGACTCTAGCAGGTCAAAACTCGACCTTCCAGAGGGGACCGTAGGTCCAAGAACTGTCCCCAGTCCCAGGAAGGTTAGTCCTTCCTCTGCCAAGGTTGATTTCCACTGGAAACCCTTCGGAAGACTCTTAGTTAGAATTACCTAGGCATTCCTCCATAGCCCTGACCCTGTAGATAAGTCTCTTTCATTCCTGTATTGTTCCCTTTTATTATTTTTAGTACAGTGTGTTATTTATATTGTAGTATGTACTGTATTGTTGTAATGCCCACTGGCCTTGCCCAGTGAACTTTGAAAGTCGCCCTGAGCCGTATGGGAGTGGCGACTAATAAGTTCCAAATAAATAAATAAATAAATAAATAATCGTTGCCAAGAAAACCCTATGAAAAGAGTTCTTGTAACCTGGAGACAACCTGAAGACACATGGCATCAACAGCACGTGTGATGTGCACAAGGTCCCAGGTTCACCTCCTGGTAACTCTATTGAAAAAGATAAAGTAGTAGGCACCGGGGAAAGTCTTCTCAAGGCCTTCTTGAGAGCCAGTAGTTACTGCCAGAGTGGACAGTGCTGTTGAAGAGGAGACTCAACATGTGCATATGTTTTCACTGTGTGTTGATAATATTTTCATTTTTATTTGAGATATACTCCTATTATTTGGGTTTCTTTCACATTAGCAGTAAGGGATTTTTTTTCTCCCGTAAATAGCATGCTAAAAATTCCGCCGAAATGACTCAAGAGTACTGGTAGTGACTCCAGTGTGGGAAAGATTGATTCTCAATGTTCCCATGAAAGGAAAAATATTTCTCAGTCCTTCTTAAAGGTCTTAACAAGTTCACCATAGAGCCCCCCACCCCATTTTTTGCTATTCCCCTCCATTTGATTATAAATGTCCACTTCCTTTTCTTTTCTTAAAAATAGGGCCTGGTTTTAATCTCTGTTTATCATTTTTCTTACCACCACTTTGCTATAAAAACATATTTCTCTCTCTCTCTTTTTAGAAGACATTAAAAGTGTATGTGGCAATAAAGTGTGGGAATATACTATCCCTTCATTTCTTACTCTACTTTCATTCTTTCTTATACAGGGTTGTCATGAGACATAGTATGCTTATTATTCCCGGGACAAGCTGCCAGTTTGCACTTGTATTGTGACCTGCGCTGGGATCATTGGAAGCCACAGGAAGGACATGAATGGTAAGGAGATGAAAAAAAAGCTTTCTATTCATGTACGTTATATGCCTGAATTGTGTATAGCAGGGGTAGGGAACCTATGGCTCAGGAGCCAGATGTGGCTCTTTTCATAATTGCATCTGGCTCTCCAGAGCAGCCCGGGCCTCGGTTTCCCAGCATGCAGCAGGAATTCTTCCATTCTTTCCTTCTCTCCTTCATTTTCCCTCAATCTCTCCCCTTCCTTCCTTCCTTCCTTCCTTCCTTCCTTCCTTCCTTCCTTCCTTCCTTTCTTCCTTCTTTCTCCCCCTTCACCCTTTCATTCTCCTTCTCTCCTTTCCCCTCCCTCTCTCCCCTTCGTTCTTTCCTCCATTCTTCTCCTTCCTTCCTTCCTTCCTCTTCCTTCCTTTCTCCCCTTCCTTCTTTCCTTCTTCTTCTCTCCTTCCTTTTCCCTCCCTCTCTCCCCTTCCTTCCTTCCTCCATTCTCCTTCCTTCCTTCCTTCCTCTTCCTTCCTTCCTCCCCTTCACTCTATCCTTCTTCTCTCCTTCCTTTTCCCTCCCCCTCTCCCCTTCCTTCTTTCCTCCATTCTCCTCCTTTTTTCCTTCCTTCCTTCCCTTCCTTCCTTCCTTCCTTTCTCTCCTTCACCCTTTTCTCCTTCTCGCCTTCCTTTTCCTTCCCTCTCTCCTCTTCCTTCTTTCCTCAATTTTCCCTCCCTCCCTCTTCCTTCCTTCCTCTTCTATTCTTTTCCCCAAATCTTCCTTTCCTTCTCCTTCCTTTCTTTTCACTTCCCCCTCTCTCCCCTTCTTTCTTTTCTTCTTTTCCCTTCATTGTTTTACTTTTTCCTCCCTCCCTTTCCTTTCTTTTCCCCACCCTTTCCTTTCCTCCCTTCCCATTTCCTTCTTTCTTTTTTCCCTCCTTGTCTCTCTCCTGCTTTTCTTTTCTTCCTTTTCCATACTTCTTTTCTTTCTTCCTCTCCCCCTCCCTCCTTTATTTCCTCTATCTGTCTGTCTGTCTGTCTGTCTGTCTGTCTTTCTTTCCCCCTTCCTTCCTTCCGTCTTCTCTTCCTCCTCAGAGTCCTGAGCATGCCTTTTGCAGAGCCAGGTCTGAAGTGTCCCGTCACTCTGTCGGGGGAATCCTTTTCTCATAGTATGTACGTATATACTCACATTTAGTTGGATTCAGTTTTAAAATATATTATATATATTATATGGCTCTCACTGAAATAAATTTCCAAATATTTTGCTTTCATGGCTCTCTGAGTCAAAAAGATTCCCGATCCCTGGTGTATAGGGTGACCACATTTCTTAAGGCACCAGATTTCTATTGTTCTGAGACAGGACAACATTAATCAAGCAGTGTTTCCCCATCTTTGCAACTCTTTTGGGAGGAGCAGCACCTGTCAGACTTCTGTCTTCCTCAGAGGTCTTAGAGGAACTCAGACTTTTGTCTTACAGGGAGTATGGTTGCTCTAGACAGTTCTGCTAGACAATGTTTGCTCTAGGCAATGATTATTATCTGTCTGCGGCATGCTGAGTAGACTGTAGGAAATGCTCTGAATTTTTTTTTGAAACAATAGAGACAGGTAAATAAGCCTCTTTCTGACTATCTCTATGCTATTGTTATTAAATTTCCCACTCGTTCTCTGCAATTATTGCCTATTCAGGTAACTCGCATAGCCAGACATGTCTAATTTTGTTAGTAGGATGCATCGTGAGCCCCCAGACCCTCCTCTGTTGTTCATTTTCCTGGACTTGGGGAGCTAATTAGCAAAGAGATAAATAGATTTGCGGACCAAAAAAAATATGATATATAGGGGAAGGACCATATCCAGCTGTATAGCACATATTTTGCATTTCTGGAAGTCTGAGAATCAATCTGTGACATTTTATTCATTTTGTGTCAAAACATTGCACAAATAAGTAGAAAACTGATAAAAATAGAGGAAACACAAGCAGTTAAATAAATTTTGACAAAAAAAATGGGCAACAGTGACCACATTGTCTGTAGCTTTAAACAATTCTTTCTATGTGCATGAGGCAGGGCATTGTGGACAAGCATACATATTCGGAGTTGTTTGTTTGGCTCGACAGTCACACAAGGTCAAGGATTCTTCTAGGTCAGCGCTGCTCAACCTGGGGGTTTGGACCCCTGGATTGGGGGTTGCGAGGGGGGTGTCAGAGGAGTTGCGAAAGACCATTAGAAAACACAGTATTTTCTGTCGATCATGGAGGTTCTGTGTGGGAAGTTTGGCTCAATTCTATCATTGGTGGGATTCAGAATGCTCTTTGATTGAAAGTGAACTATAAATCCCAGCAACTACAACTCCCAAATGTCAAGGTCTATTTTTCCCCAAACTCCAACAGTGTTCACATTTGGGCATATTGAATATTTGTGCTAAGTTTGGTCGAGATCTATCATTGTTTGAGTCCACAATGTTCTCCGGATGTAGGTGAACTGCAACTCCAAAACTCAAGATCAGTGCCCGCCAAACCCTTCCAGTATTTTCTATTGGCCATGGGAGTTCTCTGTGCCAAATTTGGTTCAATTTCATCGTCAGTGGAGATCAGAATGCTCTTTGATTGTAGGTGAACTATAAATCCCAGCATCTACAACTCCCAAATGTCAAGGTCTATTTTTCCCCAAACTCCAACATTATTCAAATTTGGATGAATTGGGTATTTGTGCCAAGTTAGGTCAAGTGAATGGAAATATGTCCTGCATTTCAGATATGTACATTACAATTCATAACAGTAGCAAAATTACAGTTGTGAAGTAGCAACAAAAATATTTTATGATTGGGGGTCACCACAACATGAAGAACTGTATCAAGGGGCTGTGGATTTAGAAAAGGTAGAGAACCACTGCTCTAGATAGTGCCATTTAGCCAGGTTGTCTTTTGATCTGCCCACTCTGCATCTGAGTCTTTTCAGGGACTTCCAAGTTGCCCATTCTTGGTTTGCTCCTGGAGGCAGACCCTCGCATGTGTGTGTGTGTGTGTGTGGGTGGGGGGGGTCATCCAGTTGGAATTGCCTGGTTTAGCTACCCAGAGGGATACTCTTGCTGTTGCTGGGGGAACATTAAGAGGAGTGGTGGTTCTTATGAAGCTTTCCCTTGATTTGAGTCTACTGGGAGGTGGCTGATAGCCATGCAGAGAACATGTCCTGTGACATGTCTAGTTAAGTAACAGTTCATAATAAAGACCCACGCCTAATATTCCAAGGAACCCCCAGCATCGGAAGAATTGGTACTGGAGTTTATGCAAATTATTTTAGGTGTTACAGTCTTTTTCATTTTCAGCACAAAATACCTAAATTTCTCTGGACGGTAAATCAGTATAGTTCCTGTGTTTACAAATAAGAGTCAGAACTCAAGACCTAATAACTATCTAGTGCTTGAGCTTGTGACTTGAACTGGAATTTGAGCCGTACTTATAAGTCCTAATAACCGATAGGTGTGCTCTCTTAGTTATAGTAAAATAATGTTTGCTTGTAGTGGAGAATGAAAGCACAACTGCATATTTATAGTACAGAGAGATGGAGTCTTCCAGAATCTAGAATATGTACAAAGTCTGAAATGATACAGGTTGACTATTTCTTATCTGAAATGCTTGAGACCAGAAGTGTTTTGGATTTCTGGATTTTTTAAAAAGGATTTTAGGATTCTTGTGTTGCATATACGTATATCATGAAAAACCTTGGAGATGGGACCCAAATATAAACCTGAATATTCATTTCTGTTTCATATATGCTTTTTACGCATAGCTTGAAGGGTTTGTGCATGAAACAGAGTTTGTGTACATTGAACCATCCCAGCCACTGTGTCGACAACTTTGGATTTTGGAGTATTTCTAATTCCAGAATTCCAGATATGGGACCTTTTCCATTGTTTCCAGTGAAATAAAATATTAAATTTTGTCAGCGTGTTTAATTTTCTATTAAATCTCAAAAATTACAATAGCTTTTGATGGAGAAAAGCTTGTGTATGATCTGTTATCTATAGAACAAACAATATTTAGACAAAACACTCCATAATAAAGGAAGTTTATTGTTTGCAAATATGTAATTTATGTTCTCGTTGAATTGAAAGAAACATTCAGAGATAATCTTAGACAGTTTGAAGATTTCTTAATTTATCGTGAATTTATTTAACCTGAAGGGGCTGCATTTTCATACGATTGTAAGTGAATAGATGTTTCTTATTTGAAAACATATACTATAAGGACATGAGCATAGAAAGCTGAGACTTCCTTTTGGTGGAATTATGTTCCATGTTGCTTGTGGCTGTACCACAGCTTTTTTTTGTGGCTCTGATTACTATAGTCAAGTAGCCAATTTTCTGTGGCAAAGTCACAGAAAAAGCACTGATAGGCCCTGGTCCTCTTTTCTTCTTCTGACTACACATTCCATGTAAATATGAGAGAAATGCAAACCATTTATTTATTTACTTTATGTATGTACGCCCCAACAACAGCTGCTGAAGAAGCAGAAGTGGATCAGTTCTATGAAAATCTGCAGCACCTACTGGATAATACACCAAAAAGAGACATTATTTTCATTACAAGAGACTAGAATGCCAAGGTGGGTAGTCAGATGACAACTGGGATCACAGGCAAGCATTGTCTGGGACAGTGTTTCCCAACCGCTGTTCCACGGCACACTACTGTTCCGTGACAGATCATCTGGTGTGCCGCGGAAAAGTCTCCCCCCCTTTCTCCCCCTCCTGCTGAACTGCTGCTGCTGCTTGGGGGAGGAGGAGGAAGGGCTGGGCGGCGGCGAAGAAAAAGAAGGGGCCGGGGCGCCGCCTCCTTTGGCCTTTTCCCCAGCCAGCCTCCAATCAAGGGAGGGCAGGGAACGGAAGCGGAAGCGCGCTTGTCCTGGGGGTGAAGGAAGCGAAGGAGCCAGCTGCTTCCGGAGGCGTCCCAGGTGAGGCCCCGGGGCGCCCTTCCCCTCGGCCCGGCCCCCCCAAAACTCCCCGGGGAGGAAGGGCCCCAAAGGGGAGAAGGGGCCTTCCTTTGCGGGGGGAAAAGGGTCAGGGCCTGGCAGGAGGACCCTCGGAGGAAGGAAAGGCAGGCGGGATTCCGTGAGGGACTCCCTCCCCAGCTTTCCTCAGCCTTCCTCCCAAATGTCAAGGTCTATTTCCCCTGAATTCCATCTGCATTTCAGTACTTTCTGTAGTTTCTGTTGGTCATGGGAATTCTGTGTGCCAAGTTTGGTTCACTTCCATTGTTGTAAGAGTTCAGGATGCTCTTTGTTTGTGTGTTAAATATAGATCCCAGAAACTGTAACTCCCAAATGTCAAGGTCTATTTTTCCCAAACTCCATCTGTGTTCACATTTGGGAATATTGAGTATTCATGCCAAGTTTGGTCCTGATCCAACATTGTTTGAGTCCAGAGGACTCTCTGGATGTAGGTGAACTACAACTCCAAAACTCAACGTCAATGCTCACCAATCCCTTCCAGTATTTTTTGTTGGTCATGGGAATTCTGTGTGCCAAGTTTGGTTCAATTCCATTGTTGCAAGAGTTCAGGATGCTCTTTGTTTGTGTGTTAACTATAAATCCCAGAAACTGTAACTCCCAAATGTCAAGTTCTGTGTGGTAAGTTTGATTCCATTCCATCATTGGTGGAGTTCAGAGTGCTCTTTGATTGCGGGTGAACTATAACTTTAAGTTGTGTTCATCAAAACAGGCCCAGGTTTCACACTGAGTGTATAAATACATTAAAAACATATTAACTATATGTAGTACTGTGTTAGAGTGTCATTTTGTGTCATTTTGGTTGGTGGTGTGCCCCAGGATTTTGTAAATGTAAAAAGTGTGCCGCGGCTCAAAAAAGATTGGGAAACACTGGTCTGGGACAACAAAATGAAACGGGACGCAGGCTGATAGAATTTTGCCAGGAAAACTCACTGTGTATAACTAACACTCTCTTCCAACAACTTAAAAGACGGCTCTATACATGGACTTCAGCAGATGGGCAAAACCGAAATCAGATTGACTACATCCTTTGCAGTTAAATGTGCCGGACATCCATCCAGTCGGTGAAAACAAGATCAGGGGCTGACTGTAGTTCAGATCACAAACTTCTTATTGCTCAATTTATTATAAAACTAAAGAGATCAGGGAAAACACCCAGACCAGTTAGATATGATCTTACTAACATTCCTAGCAAATATGCAGTGGAGGTGAAGAACAGATTTAAGGGACTCGATTGAATAAATAGAGTCCCAGAAGAACTATGGAAAGAAGTCCGTGACATTGTTCAGGAGGCGGCAACAAAGTACATCTCAAAGAAAAAGAAAACCAAGAAGGCAAAATGGTTGTCTGCTGAGACACTGGAAGTAGCCCAAGAAAGGAGGAAAGCAAAAGGAAACAGTGATAAGGGGAGATATGCCCAGTTAAATGCACAATTCTAGAGGTTAGCCAGAAGAGATAAGTAACTATTGTTAAACAAGCAATGCATGGAAGAAGAATAGGAAGGACAAGAGACCTCATCCAGAAAATTAGAAACATGGGAGATAAATTTCAGGCAAAAATGGGCATAGTCAAAAACAAAGGGTAGGGACCTAACAGAAGCTAAAGAGATCAAGAGAAGGTGGTGAGACTATACAGAAGATCTGTATAGGAAGGATAATAATATCGAGGATAGTTTTGACATTGTGGTGAGTGAATTAGATATCTATTGTGCACAGATATCTATAATACAATATAATGAAAATGGTTTCAAAAGAGATTGACAATTCAAGAACAATTTTTGGTCTTGCTTTACAGAACCAACTGGATTCAACTGATTACTACCGGTATATTGTAACTCCTAAACGTAGTCAACATGCACTATTCTCCTTTTGAGATTTATGTTGACTATGTTTAGGAGTTACAATATAGTAATCAGTAGAACCCAGTTGGCAAGACTAAAAATTTTAGCAAGACTAAAAATTGTTCTTGAATTGTCAATTTCTTTTGAAGCAACTTTCATTATAGTGAGTGAATTAGAACCAGACATCCTGAGGAGTGAGGTTGAATGGGACTTCAAGAAACATTACTAACAACAAGGCAGCAGGAGACGACATCATTAAAACAAGAGATAAAACACTATTAAAAACATACAACAAGATGCACAGAGTTGACAAACAAGTTAAAACTCACTGATGAAATGCAGATTTATAATTATTTTAGTTTTCTCTGCTATCAGGTTTACAACTCAAACAAGACCCAACACACAAGGGAATAGGAAGGAAATGAAGTTCGGCAGCAGCTAATTCCTTGTTTGCGGCTGCTCATCTTCTCCCTCTGCAGCCAAAACGATAGTAATTGTAGGATGGAGAGAAGGGTGCTGCTAACTATCAGCTTGCGTGTGTTTTTTTAATTGATGTGAATGGAGCTAATTATTCAAAGAACCAAACAGGATCTTTTGGCCTTGTGGTAGCCCAGAGCATCCCGCTATTAAAAGCTTTCTCTGTCCCGCTAAGCCAAATTTGCACCATGGCAGCAGAAATAATATCCAGCTATTTTGTTTGAAATTGACACGGAGTCTCTTGGGGCCAGCATGGCATCATGGTTTGAATGTTGGACCACAACTCAGATGACCAGGGTTTTATTCCCTGCTCAGCCATGGAAACCCATTGGGTGACCTCAAGCGAGTCACACACTCTCAGCCCCAGAAAATGCTGTGATAGGGATGCTATAAATTGAAACAACTTGAAAGCACACAACAAGACCGACACCTGCTTGGCCTCACAACCATTTTCTTGTGGGGTTCCACTGGGTTCAGTTCTGTCCCCCATGTTGTTTAACATTTACATGAAGCTGTTGGGAGAGATCATCAGGCGATTCGGAGTACAATGTCATCTGTATGCTGATGATGTTCAACTCTGTCATTCCTTCCCAATTGTCACTAAGGAAGCTTTCAGATCCCGAACTGGTGCTTGGCAGCTGTGTAGGACTGGATGAGGGCAAACAAATGGAAATTTTATCTGGACAAGATCGTGGTCCTCCTGGTCAGTCTTAAGGCCGAACACGGCATAGGGTTACAGCCTGTGCTAGATGGGGTTACACTCCCTCTGAAGGCGCAGGTTCGCAGCTTGGGAGTGAACCTAGAGTCATATTTGTACCTGGAACCCCAGGTCTTGGCCGTGGCTAGGGGAGCTTTTGCACAACTAAAACTTGTGCGGCAGTTGTGTCTGTACCTTGGGAAGTCAGACTTGGCCACGGTGGTCCACGCACTTGTCACATGCCGTATAGATTACTGCAATGTGCTCTATGTGGGGTTGCCTTTGAAGACTGTTTGCAAGCTTCAAATAGTCTAACGGGCGGCAGCCAGATTACTCATCAGAGCATCGTTCAGGGAGCATACCACCCCATTACGTCTGTTCCACTGGCTGTCAGTCTGCTTCTGAGCACAATTCAAAATGCTGACTTTAGCCTATAAAGCCCTAAACAGTTCTGGCCCATCTTACCTGTTCAAACGTATCTCCCCCTATGAACCATCTTGGAGATTAAGATCATCTGGGGAGGCCCTACTCTCGGTCCCACCACCCTCGCAAGCGTGATTAGTGGGAGAGAGATACTGGGCCTTCTCAGTGGTGGTGCCTTGTCTGTGGAACTCCTTCCCCAATGAAATCCTGTTTTTCAGGAGGTTATGGGACCAAGCATTCGAGCAGTAACTATAGCAATGCAATACTTCAGATCTCTTAAAGTGACGGACCAATGGACTGATTCTGGACTACAATTTTGAACTTGCGTGATTTTAATTGCTGTTTTAACGATTTGTGTTTTAGTCCTGGTTTTAATTGCAATTGTTATTTTTTGGAATCTGTTTGTTTGTTGGGCATTGAATTGTTGCCAGTTGTGAGGCTGCCCTGAGTTCCCTTTGGGGTGAAAAGGATGAGGTACAAGTATGGGAAATAAATAAATAAATGAAGAACTCTTAAAGCAGAGGTGGGATGTTTGTGCCCGCAGCCATATTTCTGGTTACAAGCAGATAAGTTTCAAATTGCACTTCACTTCTGTGTCAATAGACTTTGTACAGCAATACAGTTATCATAGTTTCCTGTATTTTAGCAGTTGCTTGAGAACTTTTCAGAGATGGACGTGAGCCTTGTCACCCTGACATGCCGAGGCATGCTTGTTCAAATGACTTTTGTGTGTGGCTTTTTTGTGGCCTAACAAAGGCTGGTCAAGGAAGTGGTGGCAGACCTATTCATGTAGATACTGCTTCGTCTCTCGCCTTCTCTGCCAAACAGAGTGCTAGTGCCATATTCGGGAATCCAGAGCAGTGAGCCATGGCATTTAAGCTGCATGAATTCTACAGTGTAGACACAGAAGTTGCAGTTGCCAGCGTCAAATCAAAATTCCAAAGAGAAGCAAAATTCCCAGAAGGAAATAATGAAATTCCAGAAGGAAATAATAATAATAATAATAATAATAAATGGCACACTGCCACAACTAATTGGGAAATTGAAAGCTGTGGAGGGCTCTCTGGGGAAATCCTGAAGATTCCCGAGGCAAGTAAAAAGGCAGGAAAAAAGGATAGGGCTTTTGTTAAGGTTCTGAGATTTTAAACAGAGTTAGAAATTAGGGGAAGGGCCTCAGGTGCCACTGGTAAGATTCCTGAGGTTAAAAGGTAGTGGTATGAAGACGCGCCTGGGGTCTTTGGCTTAGAATAGGAACAAGGACGTGACATCTCTTCCCAGGGGACTTCTTCTTGCCTTCCCATAGAGAACTGGAACTCTCAAGGACCAAACCAGTCACTTTAGATAACTCAAACAGGTTTTATTGTTCACAAAAGGAGTTATCTTATAGAGGTACTAAACTTGGTTCTCCAAACAGGGGTAAAATAAAATATACATTACAGTTCTTTAGTTGTTTGGGTCCAGGAAGCTTTCAGCCGGATGGCTTTCCAAATTCTCTCCCTCTCAATGGCTTTGAGGTGAGAACTCTCTTAGCCCCAGTCAAATGGCCTATATTGAAGGCACAGAGCCTTCCTCTTGGTGCCAAATGACCAGTTGAAGGCGCTTGAGATTCCACAGTCCCATCCAGGTGTACTGGATATGCAGAATGAATCCAAGACATGAAGAGTTGGTGCTAGAGAATGCCTGACTGAGGCCTGGCTGGCAAACCCTCTAACACGTCCTCTTCTGTAGAGATGCAGGCAAAATCTAAAGAGAAAGCTAGATTTCCAAAGTCTCAAAGGGGAGGAAAAACAAACTTAACGATGATTGACAGCTCTAAAGAACCAATCAATGCAACCAAAACTTAACAACACTAAACAGACTAGCTGAAACATAATCCAATAGTTTAAACCTTGCACCTTAAAGTCTTATACACAGGTGGCATCAACCACGCCTTCACAAGTGGCAGGAGGAAAACAGAGGCACCAAGTGTGGTGGTGAGCATGCCTGTGGACGTTTCAGCTATTCCATAGCAAGAAAAGGCCCAGATTTGTTCTATGCCTTCGAGTTTCCGACTTATGGTCATTTCCGACTTATGGTGCCCCTGAAGTTCTGAGAATGTGCCCTAAGAACATGCTCTATTATTTTGTAATGGTGATTTGAAGGCTATTAACTTTTTAATGTGATAAATTAGAA
The DNA here is from genome assembly GCA_030556195.1 of Anolis apletophallus. Classification (NCBI taxonomy): domain Eukaryota; kingdom Metazoa; phylum Chordata; class Lepidosauria; order Squamata; family Anolidae; genus Anolis; species Anolis apletophallus. Next base: position 33,532,589 of record JARBWK010000003.1, on the reverse strand, counting down.
TAAGAGTGTAAATGGTGGCTATGCATAAATATTTAGACAAAGAGCCTATTTAATGCTGGTGGATCTCGAGAACCAATGCAATGTATTAGTTTTGATCTAGTGGTGCATCTACATCTGTGGTTCCCAACGTGGGTGGTGAGGCCATCCAAGGGGGCGGTGGGAGGCTCAGGCGAATTTGGAGGGCACTGAAGCCCTGTAAGGGGGCGGTGTCGGGATTCCAACTCTGAAGAACGTGAGTGTGCGCCTGCCAGTTGGAAACCTCATACAGGCGCTGCCTGGAAACCGCAGGGCGCGCCCCTTCCTCTCCTCAACTGTGCCCACGGCACAGTCGTGTATCGCCCCTTCTAATCAAACGGGTCTCTTGGAAGGAAGGGGCGATACGGGACTGCGCCGTGGGTGGAGTTGAGGAGTAGAAGGGCATCTGCGCTGCGGTTTCCAAGCAACGTCTGCCCAGGGATTCCAACTGGCAGGCTGAGACAGTCGCGTGCTTGCGAGTGTGTGCCTGCCAGTTGGTCCAGCAGAGAAGGAAAGCCTCCGCATCTGCAAACGCCCCCTGAGTCGCTGTGGTGTTTGCAGGCGCCTTCTGGGAGATAGCCATGGCACAAAGCAGCTCCCAATTTCCAAGGTCCAGTATTCTCTATTGCTCAAGTTTAGTTCAATTCCATTGCTGTTGGGAGTTCAAAATGCTCTTTGATTATAGGTGAACTACAACTCCCAAAATGACAAAATAAATCCCCCACAACTCCACCAGTGTTCAGCTTTGGGTATATTGAGTATTTGTGCCAAATTTGGTCCAGATCCAGGGTTGTTTGGGTTCAGAGTGCTTTCCAAATGTAGGGGAACTATATCTCCCCTAAATCACTGTGAATTCCTTACAAAGCCCTCCAGTATTTTCTGTTGGTCATGGGGGTTCTGTATGCCAAGTTTGGCCCAATTCCATTGTTGGTGGAGTTCAAAATGCTCTTTGATTGTAGGTGAAGTATAAATCCCAGCAGCTGCAACTCCCAAATGAAAAAAATAAATCCCCCCAACCCCACCAGTATTCAAATTTGGGCATATTGAGTATTTGTGCCAAGTTTGGTCCAGATCCAGGGTTGTTTGAGTTCAGAGTGCTCTCCAAATGTAGGTGAACTACATCTCCCCTAAATCACTATGGATTCCTCCCAAACCCCTCCAGTATTTTCTATTGGTTATGGGGGTTCTGTGTGCCAAGTTTGGTCCAGGTCTGTCATTCATGGGGTCTCGGCTGTGGAAGTCAGAGCTGAATTGGTCGAAGGTACTGTAAATCCCATCATCCGTTGTCCATACTCCCCCAAACATATTGTTTTTGTGATTAATCACTATGCTTTAATTATGTTCAATTTGTAACAATGAAAATACATCCTGCATATTAGATATTTGCATTAGAATTTATAAGAGTAGCAAAATGATTTATGAAGCAGCAACGAAAATATGGATGGGGTCACCACAACATGAGGAACCTTATTTAGGGGTCACGGCATTAAAAAAGGTTGAGAACCACTGCATTAATACATACTGTATATCTTTCTGTTTAATTGCTATTACATTTAAATAATAATAATTTCTAGGGGGACGGTGAGTAAATTTTTTTCTGGAAAGGGGACGGTAGGCCAAAAAGTTTGGGAACCACTGATCTACATTGTAGAATTATTGCAGGTTGATCCCAGTTAGTGTCATGACTCAATATTTATTTTACCATTGACATAAGGGACAGCATTTTGAGCATCCACGAGTTTTGTATCCATAGAGCAGTGGTTCCCAACCTTTTTTTGACCAGGGACCACTTTGACCACGGACTACCCTCCAACATTAGTTCCGAAATGGTTACGAATCAGTTTTTGGTCAACTTTATATTTGGTTTGGTTATTTGAGGTGCTGATTCAGAAAATTGCATTGGACAGACCACATCAGCTATCTAGTTTCTGATACAGAACATATGCCATCCGGTAGTTACCACCTGCTCGCCCACAGAAAACCATATTTAATAATCTAGAGCCGATGTGGTGGTAGTAATCTTTCATGGGTAGTCAGCCTCTTCCCTCCCAACATCCCTGTTGCCTTGACACTATAAGTGGGTTTTGTGAGACCAGTTGCTCTCATTGCTCCATGCTTTTGAGGCATTGGTGTAGTAATGGTGAGACTGTGGACCATATTTTCGTTCTTGCGGACCACTGGTGGTCCACGGACCACAGGTTGGGAACCACTGCTAGAGAGGGTCTGAAACCAACCCCCTGAAGATACCAAGGGTTCACTGTATATAGGTTAACCTTAGTATCATCATAACTCTGAACTTGAGGGCATACAACACACATACAGAGCAATGGAGACTCAGGTCTCCACGATGAGCAGAGCAGCATTTTTCAATCTGCGCCAGGTAAGGCGGTTGGCGCCCTGCCTCTCCCAGAACGACCTAGCCACGGTGATGCAGGCCAAGGTCATCTTGAGGCTAGACTACTGTAATGCCCTCTACATTGGCCTTCCTTTGTCGGTGATCCGGAAACTCAAGCTAGTGCAGAATGCTGCTGCTCGACTGCTGCCTGGAGTGACATCGACATGTCACATCACACCAGTCCTTCAGCGTCTGCACTGGCTTCCTATTGAGTACCGGATTGCCTTCAAAGTGTTGGTGTTAACCTTTAAGGCCTTACATGGTCTGGGGCCAGCGTACTTGAAGGACGGCCTTTCCCCGTATACTCCCCAGAGATCACTACGGTCTGAAGACCAAAACCTCCTGGATATTCCATCTATCCGAACCTGCCAGCTTTCATCTACGAGGCAGCACGCCTTCTCGGTGGCAGCGCCCATCTTATGGAACGCCTTACCTGAGGAGGTTCGAGCTATAACAGATCTGCCCTCCTTTCGAAGGGCTTGTAAGACCAACCTCTTCCGGCAGGCATTCAGTCTGTAATGGTTCGGCCTAGTCATCTCCTTCCTGCATTAGTTTTAAACTGTTGTACTGTGTTTTAATCTGCTATTTTATGATGTTATGATTGTTTGTGTATGTATTTGTGAACCACCATGAGCCACTGGGAATGGTGGTATATAAATTCAAAATAATAAATTAATAAATAAATAGAACCACATCCATAGCCTGTCAATGTATATTTTGGTAAGGGGTGTGTACAGCTTCACCTATCATTATGGGATAGCCACCCATTTTGCAACAAGCTCCTGAATACCTTCCAGCACACTGTCAAGAACAATACTTTTGGTAGAAGGACCCTTAGCTATGACGGTGTGTGTCACCAGGAGAGAGTTCCAGCCTTGATGTGCATCAGCTAAACTATTATCTCAATAATTCCTGACTCTAAAAAAGAGAAAGAAAGAGAATGGGAAGTCCCACCTTTGAAAATACATCATTCGGTTTAGGGTGCACTTACTTCCTTTGAATGAAAGGAGGGGAGACAGGATATCTTCATTGAATCTGTGTAAAAAATATTTCCCTCCTACAGTATGGACTACAATGGCTCTTTCCTGGAAGAAATTGGGTTACAGATATCCTGAGAAGTTTACTAGTCATACTCTGAAATATTTAGAGAATGTGAGGAGAGGAAGTGGTGGTTTGTGAGTCAGCATGAGTAATCTGGTTGTTACAGTGAGCATGAAGTTTGAGTTGCCTTTTTCATCCCTCTTAATCATTTCATGATTTTTTAATGGATGGAAATAAATGAAGTGATGCCTTTGTAGCTAGCATTTCTTTCAAACCCATGCTTAAATCTAATTGCTTGCCATTTATGTGCCACAGTTTTGTGGGCCCCTGCTTTCAAACAAGATGAAGAGAAGGAAGAAAAGAGAGAAACAAAAAAGCAGCTCAATGGTAAGTGCATTCCTTTTATTTTTCTCTTTGTATTGATTGTGTTGCATAAGTATATACTGACATCTTACCAGCTCTTCCTTGAAGGCAAAGGAATGGTTCAAAATTCCCTAGAATATTCAAAATGATATTCTGTTAAGAAACATCTTCTTGATAATCTAATTAATGTCTCACCTTTTAAAATGACCTTTTTAGTTTTGAGTTCTTACCTAAGAATGGCTAGCAGACAAATTAGATGCAATGCAGACAGATTGAACACTGAGTGGTCAAAACATCCAGATTACTGCTGGTTTGCATACTGAGATACATGCAATAACTATAGCTTAGTGTGCATATATGTCTAATTCCATAGAGGTTGTCTATTTATAAAAGCAACAACCAAGAAAACAAAGCCCTAAAACTATTGGCATAACCCTTTTTGAAATACTGTACCACAAATCTTAGGTCCCCTGGAAAATACACAGTTAAGGTAGCAAAGCTGGCTGAGTAATTTGCCTATTATTTCATTATATACAAGAAGGTGATTTGATTGGTTTGCTGCTGTGCTATTGGACTGACTCTCCATGACAGTTTGCTAAAGCTTAACATCTGATTCAGCATTCATGATTGACAGTTTGACTCAGTAGGTACCAAGCAGCTGAATGTACTGGCATTGTTCTGCAGGTTTGTTGTACACTGAATGCTTGTGAATGTGCTGCCAAGTAGGGCTGGGCATATAACTTCAAATAAAGACAGTATTTCAAAAACATTCTGACTTGTGATTCCCAAAGCGTTTCTGACTGGCGCCTCCCTTTCTAAAATGCTGTCTTACCACACCTTTTATTGTGAGCAGTAGTTTCTCAAAATGTTTGATGCAGGCCAATGGTCTATCAGAAATATTGTTCAACTTTAAGAAAGCTTCATCTTCACAACAAATTGTTCTCATATACACTTTGCTTGATAGGCTCTTTGCTTTGTTACTGCTATGACTTCTAGACTTTGCGTCCAGATCTTTGTGCTTATCAACAATGGGCTTGGCCAACTTACGGCCAAGTGGGTTGCGGGGCAGCGTTGCCCTCACACCATCTTCTTAGCCTAGGGGCTTCTTTCCCACGTTCTTTCGTCACGTGCAGAGGCAGTCTTGTTTTTCCTCCCACCCTCCCTACTCATTGCATTGTTTGTTGATGCCTTTTATTCTCTGCACTTTATTGTTGCTCTGTTCATGGTTTTACATTTTGTTATGTTCTTTGTCGCAACTCCGTGTTTGGCGTGTGGCATGGCCCCTAGATCAGGCTGGCTTATCGCCCCTTGGTTGTTAGGGGGATAACGCCCAGCCCCCCTGGGGTGCTGAGTTTCCGTGGATAGGCATTGGGCCGCTCGCACCCCAGGCTTGCAAACACCTATGGACTTTCATGGGGGCTGTCCGACCTTGATCCAGGATCCATGCATGGCCGCCAACCCTATGTTCCTGTTTTCAATAAATTGAGTTGTGGCCATTTTTATCCAACCAATTGTGTCTGCATGTTGTTCTTGGTGCGAGGTGTGTCAGGCTTGCACACGCAATACCTGATATTGTAGCCAGAAGCTGTTGAAGCTTGTATGATACTGTTCCCAAAGTGTGCCATATACAGTGTTCTTTCACTTATTGCTGGGGTTAGGTTCCAGGACCTCCCGCAATAAGTGAAAAACCATGATGTAGGGATGCTCCATTTATTTTTAATATTTATACATTATTTCAGTAGTTATACACTATTTGAAGTCTTTATAACCTTAAAATAAAGTGAAGGAAATGAAGGAAAGGCCCTTCAAGGCTGGAGGGAGGGAGGACTGAGGAGGGAAAGCACCTTGGAGAGCAGCGGCAACAAAACCCCACAAAACAGCAAAAATACCATGACATATATTTTAAATTATTATTTTTTAATCCACGAAACAGTGAGTCCGCAATAAGCAAACCGCGAAGTAGCGAGGGAACATCGTACACAGAAATCCCTTCTAGTTCCTTTGATTGTTAACTTGCAGGAGGCAATAGAAAGGAAATTTGTGTATTTATGTAAGTGTGGAATTTCCAAAATGCACAGGTGTGCATGGACATCTGCAGGACTGAACCAGTAGGAAAGGAAAAATTCCCTTACGAGGGTACTTATCGTGATTTTTCAAAAAATGATAGCTGTGAAAAATGTTTGGCACCCCTTACTCTTACCCATCAATTTCCATCTCCCACCCTTAATATTTGTGTTATCTAAGTTAACCTCAGTTTAGGAATAATGCATCTGTTGAGGAAATGTCATTAGACCTCCGTTCTGTATGCACAGCTGTGTTTGTGCAAGTACCAGCCATTACAATTGGAAGATGGATGAAACTGTGAACACAACTGTTAGCAAAGAACTGCATTGACTTTTGCAAAACATCAGATGCGTTTGCATTTCTGATTATTTAATTAACATCTGGTAGTATGTATATCCCTGGGAGTCAATGGGAAATAGCAGTTTGAATGTTAGACCAAGATTTTAATAATCCCCATGAAGTTGTGAAGCACATAGCTGACCTTATGTAAGTCATAAGAAGGCAATAGCAAACCTCTTTTGAACAAATGTTGCCAAGAAAACCATGTGATAGGATCGCCATAGTTGGAAAAATACTTGGAGGTACACAACCTCAGGTCCCTAAGGCGGCTGAAAAGGCAAAAGGAAAAGGCCTAAGACTGTTAGGAATAGTGGGAGTTGAAGTACAAAACACCTGGAGGGCCCAAGTTGGCCCATGCCTGATCTATACTATGGAGCTGTGGAGAAATCTACATAGGGAATACGAAACTCAGCATTGCCCAACCATGAATCAAGAACATGAAAGGCTCTGCAGACTAATCCAACCAGAGAAGTCAGCCATAGCAGAGCACCTGATGAACCAACCTGGGCCCAGCATATTATTTGAGAACACAGAAATGCTGGACCACTCTAACAACCACCATGTCAGACTACACAGAGAAGCCATTGAAATCCACAAGCATGTGGACAATTTATTTATTTATTTATTTTATTCACTTTTATATACCGCTCCTCCCTGCAGGCTCGGGGTGGTTTACATAAAACTATAAAACATACTGTACATAAAACCATTTAATAGCATAAAACACAAGGACATGGATAGAAATTATCAGAATTGAAGGCCTGCTTAAAGAGGAGTATCTTGCAGGCCTTCCGGAAAGGGGTCAACTCTGTAATAGCGCAAGCTCCATCTGGTAACTCGTTCCATAGAGTTGGCGCCACCACGGAGAAAGCTCTTTGTCTTGTTGTTGAAAGGCGGCAGGAACGGGCTGATGGAATCACCTGAAGGTTTTGTTCTTCTAATCGCAGTGATCTCGGGGGAACGTATGGGGTGAGGCGGTCCTTCAGGTGCACTGGCCCTAGACCATACAAGGCCTTGAAGGTCAGAACCAGAACCTTGAAGACAATCCAGTACTCTACTGGTAGCCAGTGCAATTGCTGTAAAATTGGTGTAATAAGTTTCCGGATTGTCGACAAGGGAAGGCCAATGTAGAGGGTGTTACAGTAGTCTAGCCTCGAGATGACCGTCGCCTGGATCACCGTAGCTAGATCGTTCCTGGATAAGTAAGGAGCCAGTCGCCTAGCCTGTCGAAGATGGAAAAATGCAGACCTGCTAACCGTGGAGACCTGGGTCTCCATCGATAGCAGTGGGTCCAATTGGACCCCCAGGCTTTTTACTAAAGACGATGGGCAGAAAGGAGGAATCCATGAAAATGAACAAAATCTGGCTACCAGCATTAAAAAAACCCTCTACAATCAGGATAGTAAATAAATAGCAACCGTCAGAAAACAGGGAAATTCCAGACAGGAAGCAATCAGGGCCAGCCAACACCTCCCAACGAAGGATTTCCCAGGCAGCAACCAGCCAGGCTTCGAAGCTACAAGGCATTTGAAAGCCAATCAAGTTGACCAATTGCAACATTCACACTTGCCTCAAACAAAGGGTTCTTTCTCCCACCCTGGATATGTAAACTTCACTTGCCTAGTTTCCAACAGACCTCACAAGCTCTGAGGATGCCTGCCATAGATGTGGGTGAAACGTCAGGAGTGAATGCTTCTGGCACATGACCACTCAGCCCAGAAAAAGGGCAGCTACCCAATGATTCCGGCCATGACTCTAAGTCCGTCGTCTTCTGTTAAGAGCCTAGGGGTAATCTTGGACCCCCTCTTGTCGATGGAGGCTCAGGTCTCCAGCGTCAGCAGGGTGGCATTTTTCCATTTCCGACAGACGAGAAAGCTGGCCCCCTATTTGTCCTAGTGCGACTTGGCCACTGTGGTCCAAGCCACGGTCATCTCGAGGCTTGACTACTGTAACGCTCTGTACATTGGCCTTCCTTTGTCCGTGATCTGGAAGCTCAAGCTGCTGCAGAATGCTGCAGCCCAACTCCTGGCAGGGGTCCCGGTTGGCTATAACATCTCGTCAATTCTGCGTGAACTGCACTGGCTTCCGATAGTATGCCGGATCACCTTCAAAGTGTTAGTCTTGACTTTTAAGGCTTTACATGGTCTGGGACCACTGTACCTGCGGGACTGTTGCAACTTGGGCTAGACTGGACCCTTAGTAAACCAACACACAGCTGCTGCGATTAAATGCTTTATTTAGAATAAGTAAAGAGTAAAAAGGCAAAGAATAATAGTTCAATAATGCACTCAGCATCCAAAGGTAGCAAAGCTTAGTCCTTAAAATGTTCCAAAGGAAATCAGGTAGCTTGGTGTCACAAGGGCTAATCCACTGGGTTCTGGACCCGAGACTTGGAAAGGCTTAAAGTCTCTGAACAAGGAGGACCTCCTGGTCCCAGCAAAGATCCTTGGAGCTTGGCAAGGTAGCTCAAAAGTTGGCATGAGATCCAGAATGGAGTCTGGACCAAACCTTTATAGGTTTCGGCTGCATTGATCCAAAAGGCGCCTACTTCGCCGAAGCTCTCCCACGGGAACGGGCAAGGAGCTTTCTCTTCCCACCGTATCTGTATCTCTGCGGAATGTCAGCTTGCTGTGCTGGGGGGAGTATCGGCCACTTCATGGTACCAGGTGCCCTTATCGGCTTGAGAAACCTCAGGGCTGCGCCGCTCTTTGACTGCCTCGGGTTCAGCTAAAGGTTGCGGTAAAGGCCTGCTTTCAAGCCTCTCTAAGTCCTGGGCCCTATCATGGCATCGGTCTGGCCTGCTGGGGAAACCTGGCTGGGATGTGACAGGGACCGTCTCATCCCATACCGTCCCACTAGACCTCTGCGCTCCGAAATGCAAAACCTCCTGGTCATCCCTAGTGTTAAGACCTACCGGTTGACCGCGACTCATCGGCGGGCTTTTTCGATCGTGGCTCCGACCCTCTGGAACTCATTGCCCGCCGACGTTCGCGCCATCCAGGGCCTTCTCCCTTTCAGGAAGGCTTGTAAGACTTTGCTGTTCCGGCAGACCTACGGAGCTGGATAACCTGTTGTGTTCCTAGGCACCTTGCACCATTGTGTGCTGCCGTTGTGCCTAGTGTGCGACCTATTGTGGTTTTATATGCTGTTTTTAATTATGTTTTAACTCTGATGTGTTTGTATTGTGTTTTATGATATGCTTTGTTTTTACTATGTAATGATTGATCTGTTGTGAGCCGCCCCGAGCCTTTGGGGGGGGGGGGTGTAAATAAATGCGAATAAATAAATAAATAAATGCCACCGACAACACATACGGTATCTACTGCTTGCTAGAATCTGGCCAATTCAATGTGCTTTTTAGCAGCACGTTACAGCTTCTTTTTTTTGCATGAGTGACTGGGCAAGAGACTTGGTTTGCTGCAGTCTGTGGATGGCTGTTATAGATAAGAAGACAAAATGCTTTACTCGAGGAGGCTTGAATCTTTAGTTTCTTGATGTGACCCACTTGTAAGTCAGTGACCCAGAAATGGTTGTGTGACTCCACAGCCTCGATGTCTACAGAGTGTATTAAAAAAAAATCTACAGTGTCATTGTTGGTGAAAGCAGAATTTGAAAAGTGTGAGTTAACAAGCAATTAGTCCACATAGCTTGGTACTTTCCCCCCTTCTGTTGGAATCTCCTTCTACGTTTCACGTGTTTTGAAACGGTGGTCCTTTGTACGTTTAATAGTTTCATAAGTTTTTCTTATGCAAGGAGTATTCGTTGGTGATTTAGTAGCATGCGCTAAATGAAACTGAGTCAACCAAGAATGAACATTTATAAGATGAGGGTTTTTTCCCCCTTTGTCATGTGAATATTGGTGAACTCTTGACGACCTAAATAGGGGAAGACTGTTGAGCAGCTGCCTTATATGTAGGCACTCTTGTGTGTCGGCTTTCTGATTTAGAATAAGTGCCTGTGCTCTTTAAAATTGCCTTATGGGTGATAGGAAGAGATTAAATCTGCCTTTGTCAAATTGAAAATGTGTCCCCTGATTGTTCTGCGTGGTAGTTTTGGGCCAGTGTTTTTCAACCTTTTTTGAGCCGTGGCACATTTTTTACATTTACAAAATCCTGGGGCACACCCCCAACCAAAATGACACAAAATGACACTCTAACTTACTATATTGTACTATACCATTATACTGTAATATTATTAGTACTATTACAAGTAATATAAAATACATAATTTCAATATTGTATTATTTTTTAAAGTGTTATCTTGTATTACATTATAATAATATAAATATTATAGGTACATACAATATATTGTCAGTAAAGCACAGGAGTTAATACTGACTGTTATTATTACTCTCATAGTCAATAATGATATACACCATGACAAATACTGATAATATAACAATATAATAGCGTATACTAAGAGAAAATAATAATATTATGTTAATACATAGTTCATAATAACAACAACAATAATAATATAGTCCATGAGGCTCCTTCCACATCACGTCACAGTCTCTGAGGCCTGGTAGGCCACTCACGTACCTGCCCGGAGGCAGGCCCCGTTGTTCCCCACATCGTGACATCAGTGGGCGAAGAGGCAGTAGAGCCACGGGTAGGAGAGGAAGCCCGTGAAGGCGGAGGCGGCGGCCAGGGCCAGGCTCAGGCTCAAGGGCTCCGCCGCCCTGGCCAGCCGGACCATCGCCAGGCCCGCCTCCAAGCCCAGCACCACTAGACACACCTGCCGCCACATTGCCTCAGATGGGGCACTTCCGCTCCACTGACGTCCCCTCAGGGAAGGTGCTTCCGGGCCCGCTGCCTCCGCCATCTTGGTGCTGGGCAGGAGTTCAAGGCCACCGCAACGAAATTGGCCCGCGGGGAATAAAGGGGCATGGCTTATTCAAGACTCAAGAGGCTCCAATTTCCCACGGCACACCTGATGATTGCTCACGGCACACTAGTGTGCCACGGCACACCGGTTGGGAAACACTGTTTTGGGCAACAATGGAGTATAACAGGAAAGTAGGTGTTATGGTGAACCGACCAACGTATGTTAGAATCTGGATTGTGCTAAATTTCTTAAAATCAGGGGAACGCTTTAAAATAGGGTGAAATCGTTTACACCGAGACAGCCTGGAGAGAAAAATAATGCTGATTCAAACAATTGAATTTCCCAGTGATACATTGTGAATTCATTTTCTTAATCCGTCAACCTTCTTAATGTATGTTATGTTGAAAGGTCTTATATATGGTATTACATGTAAACAATTCACATTTAATGTTAGTTAAGTTACTATTTTAGTTAAGTTACTACTATTAAAATTGATATTTACAGAATCTAATTTAATTTTGTTTAAGAAATAAGAAGAGCCATGCTGGTTCAGACAAAGGCATAGCTGGTAGGCCAACACTCAAACAAAGGAAGAAAGTATCTTAACATACAGTATATATTATAATGATGAATAGGTAATCAATTTTTTTGTGTAACAGCACAAATAATATATGTCTTTTTTATACAAATATCAACAAAATCATGTCCATTCGGAGTTCCTACCCGTAGTGTATAGTAGATCCAACACGCTCGGGAATGTTCCATATAATAGTCTTGTATAAATATATATCCTAGTAGTAAATAATCCACAGTCGTCAAGAGTCCTTAATGCAGGTAAGTATCCTTAATGCAGGTAAGTATCCAACATATAGTCCACATCGAATAAATGTCCAGCGTCCACAAAACCCAAGACGGTACAAGGTAGGAGCAACTAAGTGATTCGTTCAGTGCTGGGATTCACCGCCAACAAAGCAAGTTGTAATCTGCAACAAGGCATAGAATAGAGGGGGCGAAAAAATTCCCCAATGTAGACCACACACAAATTAAATGGAGAGTAGGATCCGGCCAATGAGGATGCTATACACAGGAATTCCCTTCCCGTTTTGACCCCAAGGGGTCTTTCTCAAGGCCACGGATAATCCGATAACTGGTAGGCCAGCAACCTGTTTACAACACTCTCTTAATAATTTAAATCTATCTGTCTGTCTGTCTATTTACCACATTTGTATACCACCTTTCTCAGCCCGGATGCGACTCAGGGCAGTTCACAGTCAGCAACAATTAGATGCCTCCACAATTATAAAATACAATTAAAACAAATTATAAATCTTCTTCTTCCTTCTTGGCTTGACTTCGCGAACGAAGATTCAGGAAGGACTCATCCCACGCTTTCTACAAGCGTGCTGATGATTAAGAAGGCCAATCCGAGATAGGCAAGTCTGGCTGCAGAAAGCACAGAAGAAAGTCTCCTTGGGTGATGTTGTTTCCAAGTTGCGGCTCTTTCTGCATTGTCGTTTCTCTTCGAGACCCGTTCGGCATGACTTCTCGAAAGAGGCCGCAGCATTGTGGATAGTGCGTCTCCATGCTCCCGATGTGAGGCCAGGGTGGACCATTGTTGGTGAACAATCGGACCGAATCTCAGATGTTGTTTCAGGGAGTCCTTGTATCTCTTTTTTGTGGCGCGTCTCTTGCGCTGACCCATGGTGAGTTCACCATAGAGTAGTATCTTTGGGAGGCAGTGGTCCTCCATCCTAGAGATGTGCCCTGCCCAGCACAGCTGAGTTCTCAATAGCATGGCCTTAATGCTGGTGATCCCTGCTTGCTCCAGGACAGCAACATTTGCCACATAATCAGTTCAGTGTATATTTAGGATTGTGCGAAGACAGCGCTGATGAAAGCGTTCGAGGAGTCGTAGGTGTTGGCGATAGGTGACCCATGTTTCAGACCCATAGAGGAGAATAGACAGTACGATAGCTCTGTAACCACCGATTTTTGTGCTTTGACTCATGTGTTTGTTACTCCAGACTCTTTTGTGAAGCCTGCCCCGAATTTGCCTTCTTCAAATTTACTGAATAAACTGTAAGTATAGGTTGTCATATTATAGTCTCTTTCTAGCATGTAGTCAGAACACAGCACATGGTGAGAAGTCACACAATCACTCAACAGATGTAGTTTTCTGGAGCGTAATCTCCCTTTTATTTAGATGTCATGACACGGCATTTTAGTAGTAAAAGAAGAAGTCGTTTTTTTGATAGTGACAAGAAGACCTAGCTTAGTTTATGAGATGTTAAAATGCAAATTCATCTATAGCAATGAGTGAAGTTGAAAAACTCAACTGGGCATGAACATCATATTTTGAAACTGAAAAATGATCAGCCTCCAGTCAGAAAGATACCTTGAGGGTAATGCTACAAAATATAAAGATGTGATATTACTGTACTCTCAGAAAACGCTATCACTCATACAGAAGGTTTGTTTTTAGTGTTTCCCAAATCGTGTGCTTGTAAGTCAACTTTGATTTATTACATTTATACCCCGCCTTTTCTCCAGAGAGCTATAAGTATCTTACATCAGGTTTTTATGTAAACTCCATGCACTTTGGAGTATCAAAATCAGGTTAGTATTGTTAGGTCTTGTACACCACCTCCAAAGTGTGTGTGTTTTTTTAAAAAATATCCATCCAGAGCAGGCATGGGCAAACTTGGGCCCTCCAGGTGTTTTGGACTTCAACTCCCACAATTCCTAACAGCCTACCGGCTGTTCGGAATTGTAGGAGTTCAAGCCCAAAACACCTGGAGGGCTCAAGTTTGCTCATGCGTGATCCAGAGTAACAAAGACCATCATATAATCCAATGCTGGGGTTTGCATTGTGTACGTGCAAAGCATCTAGCCTTTTCCTCTGTTTTTGGTGTTTTAAATAGGAGCTCAGTTGTTTTCATCTGGGTCTTCCTCTTCAAGGATCTGCACCTCTTGCAAAGAGATAGCTATAAGGCATACCTGAGGCACCATAACTAAATAGTAATTGTCACGTGAATGTGAGTCAATTACACATAGACTAGATTGTTAAATTTCACTAAGCAATTTCAGAAAAAAGACCTTAACTGTGTTATACAATATGTAGAATTATGTGGGGGAATTAAGAGAATTAAAAGGTAGATGGTGTTCTTACATTCAGGCTCCTGTGCTCTTGTGAACATTTTCTTTCAAAAATGGTGTGAGAATTCAATTTTCCGTGTCAATGAACACTTTAATACTGTGGTTTTTAACTTTGAATATGTTTTGATGGATTTTAACTGACTTTTTTCCTGCTACTTGCGTTTAATTCCGTTTTTATTTTTGTATATTTGTATTTTTTTTAATTCTGTGCTAATAGTTTTATGTCAAGTCACTTTGAGTTCCTTTTGGGAAGATAAAATGGGTATAAATATCATCATCATCATCATAGAGAGCAAAATTGTCAAGGAAAAAACATGGATGTGGCACACCAATTTAACTTTGAAAAAGGAGATGGAGGGCCGATTCTTGCAGCCCAAGAACAAGCCATTAGGACAAACGCCATCAAAGCCAGAATTGAAAAGTCGACAACAGATTCCAAGTGTAGATTCTGGAAGGAAGCAGATGAAACGATGGTTCATATACTCAGCTGCTGCAAGAAGATCATGCAGACGGACTACAAGCAGAGGCGTAATACCATTGCTCAGATGATCAATTGGAACTTGTGCCACAAATACCATCTGCCTGTGACAAAGAACTGGTGGGATCACAAGTCAGAAAAAGTTACAGAATATGAACACGTCAAACTACTCTCGAATCTTCTTAGAGAAGGTTTTGAACTTGAGGAAACTGACTTTTGGTAAAGAGATCTATTATTCTCCTATGTTGACACTACCCACAGGAATAATCCGAAAGATCTACTGTATTTTCTGGTGTATAAGACTCCCACTTTTCCATGTTTTCACAAGCTCTTGGGAAGCTGCTTCCCATCTCCAAAATCTTCTCAAATCATCTCAATGGCTTTTGACAGGCCCAAAAAGAAGAAAAGTCAGCTAATGGAACCCCAGGACCTTATGCCCTCCAGGCACACTGCTGGAGTCAAGAAAATCTTCTCAAAAGTCAATGGCTTTTGACAAAAAAGAAGAAAAGTCTGTGGCCGTCTTATATGCAGGAGTCATCTTATATGCCGGGAGTCATCTTATAGAGCGGATGCTGAAACTTCCAATCCGGATTGGAGAATCTGTGGTTGCCGCATATGGCGGTGGTGATGGTGGTGGTGGGGCTCAAAAATGGCAGTGGCTGCGTCCGTGCCATATGCAGCAACTGTATGAAAGCATTAAGGGAGGTGCTGTACAAGGACGGTAGAAAAAAACCATTCATCAGGATTTGTGGACTTAATGTAGTCCCAATGGTGAGGTGAAGGGACTCCTCACTGGGAAAGTGTAAGTGAAGGGCAGAGCAAGCTGCAGGCGTCCAGGGCGCCCGGGGTATGGAAAAAGAGATAGAGTGACTCTGGGCCTCGAAAAACACACCTCTTTTACCTTTCTGGTCCGCTCTTGTATCCTATTACCGTACCTCCTCTGCCTCTCAGATCTCGCTCCTGAAGACTGCAGTGAAGCGGTGCATGTGCTCATGTGCGAGATCTGAGAGGCAGAGAAGGAGGAACAGTAATAGAAAAATTACCATATTGAAATCAAATCTGATGCTTTTTGAATTTTTATTTGGTGTGCGTTGGAAGAGGGGTAGTCTTATACGGCGAGTATATCCCAAACTCTATATTTTTATTGGAAAAGTTATGGGTCGTCTTATACGCCAGACAATACGGTATATCATCTTACTCAGCCCTTTGAAAATATAAAGTGAGGGTCAACACTTGCATTTTTCTGGTTTCTAATACATTCCATCCCACTTTACTCCCACAACTGTCAAGAAAGGCTTTATATTTTGGGATTTGGATGTCACACTCTTCTGCTTCTGGAGAAATGGGTTTATATCCATAAAAGCTCACACTAAAACAAAAACCAGCTACTGTTTTAATACATGTGTGGTACTATGAAGCCATTATTTTTGTTCATACCTTTGCTAATGGATTGTAGCTGTAATTCAGTTCAGAGTCTGGTTCCAGATTATGATTTCCTCTTGATAGATGCTAAAAGCTTCCCCTGTCCTTTGAAGTTTGGGTGAAAAGAGAAGGAGCAGCTTCGTAGGAGTCAACATCTGTTAGACAGGAAACACAAACTAGTCAGGCACCTGGCATTTAGAATCAGCCAACCACAGATCTCTTGACTTCTGGACTGGGCTTGTCTTTTATCTCATTGGCTTTGGTTGTCTGGATTGCTGGTTTCATGTAACAACCTCCAGGCCAATTGAAGCCTTGTGCCTCCCTTCATCTTCCATGACCTGGACTGGACTGGTTTACTTCTAGTTGCTCCACTTAAATTAATCTGCCTGTCTGGAGACTTGTTGCCAAAGATGGGCTTTTTTCTTTCCCTTTTTCCTGCTATGTTTCTAGAGGAGTTTGTAAATAAAATGTATTGGGATCAAATGGAAAATTAGTTGTTTACCCACAACACATGAAGCTCCATAGCGTCTAGCTTCAGTAGATCAGTGTTTCCCAACCTTTTTTGAGCCGCGGCACACTTTTAACATTAAAAAAATCCGGGGGCACACCACCAACCAAAATAACACTCTAACACAGTAAAGAACGGCTGGGGGATGGTGGCCTGCTGGGAGCAGCTGCTGGGAGTGCTGAAGCCAGGGGAGGGGGAGGAGCCATGCCATGCCCCACCCCCTCCCCCGGCTTCAGTTCTCCCACAGCTTCGCCAGCCTTGAGGGGGCAGTGCCAAGCCAGCATTGTGCTGGCTCTGCCACTGCTGGCTTGGCACTGCCCCCTCAAGGCTGGCGAAGCTGTGGGAGTGCTGAAGCTGGGCGGAGGGGGCGGAGCCAGGCTGCGTCATGCCCCCCCTCCCCCTGGCATCAGCTCTCCCACAGAGTAGAAGCATGAGCGGTGGACGGGCTTCAGTAGGCGGGGCTCCTCCTCCGTGTGGCTTCAACAAGCAAAGGGCGAGAGTCATGGTGGATTGGAGGCTGTTTGGGGAAATGGCCGAAGGAGGTGGCGCCCTGGTCCCTTCTTCTTTTTCTTTGCCGCCGCCCGGCCCTTCCTCCTCCTCTCCCAAGCAGCAGGAGTTTGGCAGGAGGAGGGAGGAAGGAAGGGGGGGGCAGAGAGCTTTTCTCACGGCACACCTGATGATCACTCACGGCACACTAGTGTGCCACGGCACACTGGTTGAGAAACACTGCAGTAGATGATCCAAGGTTCTCCCTCCATGCCACCTTTTCCTGGTATGCTCTCTGTTATTTAGATAGCAAGTTTGAGAACGAGGAACTGTCAGATTAGCACTTTGAAAGCTATTCAAGAGCGAGCCAGGTAGTGTTTTGAGCAGTGGACTATAGCACAGCACTGTGAACGCCCTGAGTCTCCTTTGGGGTTGAGAAGGGTGGTATACAAATATTGCAAATAATAAATCTTTGTTATTATTTATTTACATCATTTCTATCCCGCTCTTCTCAACCCCCGAGGGGGGACTCAGAGCGGCCTAACAAAAGGCAGCAATTCGATGCCGATACACAGTATAAATACAATATAAAACCATAGACATTCAGGATTAAAATACAATTAGCATTAACAAATAATACACATAGACTTAAGTTAAAAACAGAGTTCCATCCATCACATAAGCATTGAGCCATAACCATCAACTTACCAATTACAATTCTAATCCAACGTGCTGCATTGTGCCAATGTGCAAAAGCCTGGTCCCAAAGCAAAGATTTCACTTTTTTCCCTGAATGCCAGGAGGAATGGGGTTGATTGTATGTTGCTTGGAAGCGCATTCCACAGACGGGGAGCCACCACTGAGAAGGCCCTCTTTCTCGTCCCCACCAACCGCATTTGAGAAGCTGGTGGGAGCGAGAGCAGGGCCTCCCCGGCTGATCTTAAATTACGAGGTGGGACGTAGTGGCAGATGCGTTTGGACAAGTAAGCTGGGCCAGAACCGTATAGAGCTTTAAAGGTCAAATCCAGCACTTTGAATTGAGCTCGGAAGTGGACAGGCAGCCAGTGGAGCTGACACAACAGGGGGGGTATGCTCCCTGTACGTATAGCTCCGGTTAGTAATCTGGCTGCCGCCTGTTGGACTAGCTGCAATTTCCGAACTGTCTTCAAAGGCAGCCCCACGTAAAGTGCATTGCAGTAATCTATTCAGGATGTGACCAGAGCGTGGACGACCGTAGCCAGATCAGACTTTCCAAGGTACGGGCGCAGCTGGCGCACAAGTCTTAACTGTGCAAAAGCTTCCCTGGCCACTGCCGAGACCTGGGGTTCCAGGCTCAGCGATGAGTTCAGGATCACTCCCAAGCTGTGAACCGGCGTCTTCAGGGGGAGTGTAACCCCATCCAACGTAGGCTGTAACCCTATGCCCTGTTCGGCCTTTTGACTGACCAGGAGGACCTCTGTCTTGTCTGAATTAAGTTTCAATTTGCTAGCCCTCATCCAGTATCTGCAGAATAGGTACATGTGGTTTCACCTATCAGCATCTGACAAAATAAGTCCTCTCTAGGAATTTTATAAGTACTCCAGGTTATTTTATAATATACTTCTACCAGAAGTTGCCGTAGAGTTGTCCTAGAGGACCTAAACAATTCCTAGAGAGGATATCTTTCTTTGAGAATTTTCTAGGTCCTCCAGGATGACTCTGTGGTAATTTCTATTGGAGGTCATTATTTTCATTAAGGTTCACTACATTCAGGGCTATTTGTTTATTTTGTATTGTTTTATGGCATTGAATGTTTGTCATCTTATGTTGGGGGAGATGGGGTAGGTTATAATAATAATAATAATAATAATAATAATAAGTAGTAGTAGTAGTATTCCTCACTGATGGTACTGTATGACCAGGTCTCAGACCCTTGCTTGGCCATGAAAACCTATTGTGTAATCTTAGGAAAGTCACACTCTCTCAGCTTCAGAAAGAGGCAAAGCAAGGGTCTCCCCCTTCTGAACAAATATTTTGACAAACATCACTTAGGATTGTCGGTAACAAAAAATGTCTTGAAGGCAAACAAAAACAAAGCTTTTTGGCTGCTATATAAGAACTATAAATAAATGTTGCCAAGCTAAAAGATACTTTGCCTATTTTATTGTCCGCACATTGTTGGCACCAGATACGTCTAGGCTTAGTAAAATTCTTTATTCCCAAATTGGAAACTTTTGCCTGTTTGTAAAGAGAGTGCAAACGGCTGTAAATAAAGAAAGTAATGCTTTTAAAGAAGAGGTTGGTTTTGGGGCATGAAGGCTGTGCCCACATTTTTATCTTCCCTTTGCGTCTTTCTTTTCTTTACTTTAATATTCTTCAGTCGTCATATTCCCTCTGACACCACAATTGTACTTTAAAAAGTAACGATTGACATTTAAATGGTTGATACCAGTCAGAATCACTTCTGAACAATTAGCCCTTGACCCTTTGGTGTACATTGCTATATTCACATTTACAGTAGTCGAAAAGGGGATTTGTAAAACCCTTGAAAGAATGAGCTGTGAGAAGTAGCATCGTGAAATGAACAGGAGGATTGAATCATGGTCCTTTCCTTTTCTTTGCTGAGGTTAAGTCTGAAGCTCGGGTCTGGACTGGGAAAATCTCCTTCATTAGGCTCCCTGGCAAACATACAAGGTTCCTTCTTTTAGACCAGTGGTTCTCAACCTTCCTAATGCTACGACCCCTTAATACAATTCCTCATGTTGTGGTGACCCAAAACCATAAAATTATTTTCATTACTATTTCATAACTGTAATTTTGCTACTGTTATGAATCGTAATGTAAATATCTGTGATATAGGATGTATTTTAAATCACTAGACCAATGTTTTTCAATCTTTTTTGAGCCGCGGCACATTTTTTACATTTACAAAATCCTGGGGCACACCACCAACCAAAATGACACAAAATGACACTCTAACACAGTAATACATATAGTCAATATGTTTTAAAATGTATTTATACACTCAGTGTGAAACCTGGACCTGTTTCGATGAACACAACATAGATATCCTGGCAGGAATGGCAGAAAGACACAAACGTCCCACACAGAACTCCCATAACCAAGAGAAAATACTATAAGAGTTTGGTGGGCATTGACTTTGGGTTTTGGAGTTGTAGTTCACCAGAGAGCACTGTGGACTGAAACAATGTTGGATCAGGACCAACTTGGCATGAATACTCAATATGCCCAAATGTGAACACAGATTGAGTTTGGGGAAAATAGTGTGAGCATGTTCAGGAGGGGAGGGGAGGGGAGGGGGAGGAAGACGTGACCTGTGCGGGCACTACTGCGCAGACTTGCCCCAGAGCAAAGCGAGGCAAAGCGAGCAGAGCGAGGCTGGGAAGAAGGGAGCCCGAGTGGAGAAGAAAAAGTGTTCGGCAGGAGGGGGAAGAAAGGGTATTGGAGGTTCCAATTTCCCACGGAACACCTGATGATCACTCACGGCACACTAATGTGCCACGGCACACTGGTTGGGAAACACTGCACTAGACCAAATTTGGCACAAATACCCAATACGCAAAAATCTGAATACTGATGGGGTTGGAGGGGGGTGGCGGCGGCGTGATTTTGCCATTCATTTGGGAGTTGTAGTTCCTGGGATTTTTAGTTAACCTACAATCAAAGAGAATTCCGAACTCCACCAATGATGGATTGAACCAAACTTAGCACACAGAACTCCCACAACCAGCAGAAATTACGGGCGGGTATTGAGTTTTAGAATTGTAATTCACCTATATCCAGACAGTACTGAGGACTCAAACAGTGAAAGTTCAGTACCAAACTTGACACGAATACTAAATATGCCTAAATATGAACACTGGTGGACTTTGGGGAAAATAGAGCTTGACATTTGGGAGTTGTAGGTGCTGGGATTTATCGTTCATCCACAATCAAAAAGCATTCTGAACCCCACCATCGATAGAATTGGGCTAAACTTCCCACATTGAACACCCATACATTGAAGGGACTAGCTGGTGCAAGCCTTCCTCTAGAATTGCACGCTCTCCCTCGCCCGCACACATGCACCACGCTGCTATGTACCAAGCACACCTGCTCTCCCCTCCCCTCTTGAAGTCTCAGAAACAACACTCCCCTTGGCTGGCCAATCACAGTGGAGGAGGGCTTTTGGTGGGAGGATTCACCGTCTGTTTCCAAAAAGGAAGGGAAGGACAGGCGGAGAGATCTTTAGCCTTCTCTGCCAAAGGGGTTCCTAACACAATCAGAAATACATATTTTCTGATTGACTTTGGCGACCCCTCTGAAACTCCGTTGTGACCCTCCCTGGGGTCCTGACCCCCAGGTTGAGAAACGCTGTGTTAGACTTACTTTTTTTCTCAGTATGGTTTTGACAAGAACACCAGCCAGGTCCACATGGCTGAAATTGCTAGCTCTGCTATATTTATTTTCCCATAGTGCAATGTATTTGAGGGGAATTAACCTAGTGACAGGCCTTCAGCAATTCCATCTGGCCTTCAGCAATTGCTGTTGTTGCGTTGCTCCCATTGGTAGTAGTTATCCTGACAGCAGTTCTGCTATACGCGTATGCACCATTCAGCTTGATGCACCTTTGCTACCAGTTCTATGCATAAATATGGTATTGCACCATGGGAATATGAACTTGGTATCAATGTGTAGCACCACATGAGGTCCACGCTTCATGTTTTAGCATTGGCATTTTTAAAATATCCCAAATTAAGGGGGGGATTAAGTATATTGTGTTCCAACACCAAACCAGCCAGTGTATCACGCATCTCTCCTGTTGTGATAGATGTAAACCGGTGTTTCCCAACCAGTGTGCCATGGCAAACTAGTGTGCCGTGAGCGATCATCAGGTGTGCCATGGGAAATTGGAACCTCCAATACCCTTTCTTCCCCCTCCTGCCGAACACGTTTTCTTCTCCACTCGGGCTCCCTTCTTCCCAGCCTTGGTCTGCTCGCTTTGCCTCGCTTTGCTCACGCTGCCGCTTCTGCGTGAGGGGGGAGGGAGGAAGACATGACCAGTGCGGGCGCTACTGCACAGACTCGCCCCGCATCTTCCTCCCTGCCCTCCACAGTGCTCTCTGGAGATAGGGAAACTACAACTCCAAAAATCAAGGTCAATGCCCACCAAACTCTTATAGTATTTTTTCTTGGTTATGGTAGTTCTGTGTGGGAAGTTTGATTCCATTCCATCATTGGTGGAGTTCAGAATGCTCTTTGATTTATTTTATTTATTTATTTACTATTTTTATATGCCACCCTTCTCAACCCCGAAGGGAACTCAGAGTGGCTTACAGCAAACAACAATACTGCCAGAGTGGCTTACAATGTACATATAACAATATTGCCGGAGCGGCTTACAACAAACTGAAAACAACAAAAACGATTAACATTACAACATATTGCAATATTGTTAGCAATATTGCATGTAATACAAATATACAAATTAGAATATTACGATATAATTATTGTATCACATTATCATTGGCAGTATTATACTGTGTTACAATACAACACCACCAATACCAAATGCATATTCCACATACCATACCGTAATCATACTATTATTATTATTATTACATTACAATTATTATACTATAACATAATACAATATATTGACAATATAATATATTATATTATATCAAATCATAATGCAATGTAACACTATATTATATTATATATTATTATATTATATTATCTCTAAAATAATAAATAACATTATTTATTTAAACAAAATAAATTACTTATTTAAATAAATAATTCTATAGAATTATTTTAAACAATTAATTTTTAAATTATAATGCAATGTAACACTACATTATATCATATATTATTACGGGTGAACTATAACTCCCAGCTGTTGAGCAAGACCTTTGTGTGTGTCTTTCTGCCATTCCTGCCAGGATATCTATGTTGTGTTCATCGAAACAGGCCCAGGTTTCACACTGAGTGTATAAATACATTAAAAAACATATTAACTATATGTATTACTGTGTTAGAGTGTCATTTTGGTTGGTGGTGTGCCCCAGGATTTTGTAAATGTAAAAAGTGTGCCGCGGCTCAAAAAAGGTTGGGAAACACTGATGTAAACTGTCCATGCCACAGGGGAGCTCTTGCTTTAACACTGCCAAAAAAGTGTGAAAATAGTGAATATGTGCCACTGACATTTCCTGTTCCTGCTGTGAGATCCAATATCAAAGCCTAGGATATACAAAGAAAGTTGAAACTTGGCTTGAAATAAAAAAAAACTTAGAAATCTGAAATTTATGGCCGCTTTTCATTGGGCTTATTAAAACAGGACCTTGCCATGAAATAATATTTCACACCCACTAACATTTTCTTAGCGCATCTGTCTGTTTTACTGACAGCTTCTGTGGGCACATCCCTATTTTGTTTTTATTCACATGCTTTAAGAAAATAATATCCTCTTTAGGATTCCATAGGGAGGATGTTCTTAAATTTCACAATCTCCGATATTTATGCTGAGATCATGCAATATAGGCTTTTTCTGGAGGGAGCCCTTGCCATTACTGTCAGATTGCCCAGGAGATATGAAAGCTGGATGGCTTGCAACTGTTAATAACTGAGAAGACTTATTTTTTAAAGCGAAACAATTGTTTTGATTTGCTTGTGACACTGCATGTAATGTTTTCACCTTCACTTGTATATGTTTTTCTTGTCAAACTGCAGTTCTCATCTTAACAGCCCAGTAAAAAGTTTGGGTAAATGTTTTGGCAGTTAAGTTTTCATCCTGGCACTCGGAGTTGTACTATGGCAGGCTGAATGTTTTCGCCATTGTTCCATCTGACATGAAAGAATATAGTTGAACGTAGCATATTAACACTGTAATGTATGCTTTTGTTATTCTTTGTTCAGCCCCTCTTATAGTTTTTCCATCTGGTTTGTTGAAGCCAGATTTCACCTCCTATACTTAGAATCATAGAAGAGTTGGAAGAGACCTCGTGGGACATCCAGTCCAACACTCTGCCAAGAAGCAGGAAAATCGCATTCAAAGCACCCCCGACAGATGGCCATCCAGCCTCTGTTTAAAAGCCCACAAAGAAGGAGCCTCCACCACACTATGGGGCAGAGAGTTCCACTGCTGAACAGCTCTCACAGTCAGGAAGTTCTTCCTAATGTTCAGGTGGAATCTCCTTTCTTGTAGTTTGAAGTCATTGTTCCACGTCCTGGTCTCCAGGCAGCAGAAAACAAGCTTGCTCCCTCCTCCCTATGACTTCCTCTCACATTTTTATATCATGTCTCCTCTCAGCCTTCTCCAGGCTAAGCATGCCCAGCTCTTTAAGCCGCTCCTCATAGGGCTTGTTCTCCAGACCCTTGATCGTTTTAGTCACCCTCCTCTGGACACATTCCAGCTTCTGAATATCTCCCTTCAATTGTGGTGCCCAGAATTGGACACAGTATGACTTGGTCTAGTTTATATTTAGGATTGTGCAAAGACAGCGCTGATGACTGGACTGACTATGTGACGAATGTTGCTGTCTTGAACAAGCAGGGATCACCAGCATTGAGGCCATGCTATTGAGAAAACAGCTGTGCTGGGCAGGGCACGTCTCTAGGATGGAGGACCACCGCCTTCTTCTATGGTGAACTCGCCACAGGTCAGCGCAAGAGAGGCGCCCCCAAAAGAGATATAAGGACTCCCTGAAACAACATCTCAGGCTCGGCCAGATTGATCACCAACAATGGTCCACTCTGGCCTCACATCGGGAGGCATGGAAATGCACTATCCACAATCCTGCGGCCTCTTTCGAGAAGACAAGCCGAATGGGTCTCGAAGAGAAACGACAACGCAGAAAGAACCGCAACTTGGAAACAACATCACCCAAGGAGGCTTTCTGCTGTGCTTTCTGCAACCAAACTTGCCTATCTCAGATTGGCCTTTTTAGTCATCAATGCGCTTGTAAAAAGTGTAGGATGAGTCCTTCCTAAGAATCTTCGTTCGTGAAGTAATGCCGAGAGAGAAAGAGAGAGAGAGAGAGATGCCTTGGTCTAAGCAAGGCAGAATACAAGGATAGCATGACTTCTTTGGATCGAGACACTATACCCCTATTGCTGCAGGCCAAAATCCCGTCGGCATTTTTTGCTGCCATTTAAGAGGTGGGGTTTTCTTCTCATGCCTTCGATTCATTTCCGAGTGATGGCAGCCCTGAGGTGAACCTATCACAAGGTTTTCAATGGCTGAGAGTATGTGACTCACCCAAGATCAGCCAGTGGGTATCCCTGGCTGAACAGAGAATCAAACCCTGGTCTCTAGAGTTATGGTTAGGGCAGTATCACTGTTTGTGATTTGAATGTATGCATATGCGTGTTTCATACGTTTTTAGGAGTATGTTCCAAAGCTGGATAAATGTTAAGTCTATTAAGTTATCTTTTTATATCAACTTTCAGGATAGTTATTTGTGTGTGTGTGGCAGGGAAGGATGGGATTCAAGTCCACCACTGATGTCCTAGATCCGTTAATTTGTTGCGTCTGTATGACTAAGTAACATCTCCTGCTTTGATTCTTCCTCCGACCACCTTAAGAACCAGCTGCTGAATTGAGTGAAGGAGGTCCATTCAACTTCCAATTGGGGCACATGGAACATGACATTTCCAACCCAGTCTTGCCTGTGAACAAAGCTGCAAGAAGGATTTGCAGCAGGGGTCTTTCTTCTCATTTATGGAGTGTCGCATGGTGCTGGGATGGGGCTAGAACTCTCATTTTCCTTGCACCTTGGTTGGAAGCTGAATGGTCCTATTTCACCCACTTTAGCAGCTGACTTTTAATGAGTGTGAGGTGGTATTTCCATTACGAAGTCTTATTTGAATATAAATCTGTTTGGATCCATAGTCACTTTTTGAGTGCTGCCTGTCAAGAAGGCCATTTCAAGGATGACTAGCATAAGAGGCTTCTTGACGGTGGCCCCTCACTTTTCAATGTCCTTCTGGTTCCTGTGCTAAAATCACTTAAACCAGCTGCTTTGGAAAAATGGCATTCATAACTTTTTTGAAAAGAAAAATGATGGCATATTCTTTTGGCAAATGCGAATCTCCATGAACATCTGTGAATCACCTTTTGAAAACCACTAGTCAAGGAAATGCATTATGACCTTGTTAGAAGTCAACCCTTTGAAAAAGTGATGTTCATAAGCATTCATATAATGGCACACAGGCAACTCAGCTGTTAAACTGATAAGCCATGTCTTTGAACTGCCAGGGAACTGCAGGCATATTCCTAACATTGAAGTCCAAAATCATATTGAATAACAAAATGGAGTCTTGAGTGTGAACATGCTTAGTACAATCATATGTCTGTAGCCTCTCCCACACAGGCCCGGATTAACACTTTTTGCGCCCTAGGCCACACTTTGCAATTACGCCCCCCACACACACACACCACTCAAACCCACACTTGGCTGGCTTTCGCCATGGTGCCTCCGGATTAGAAGAGAAAGGCGAGTAGGCACCATCCCGCCACCTCCAAGGTCCCCATGCATTCCTACCGGCTGGAAAGCTCCGCTGTGCTCTGAAGGTCTCCTCGGGAGTCAGGAAGCTTGGGGAGAGCGCAGCGGGTGCAAACTTGCTCCAAAGGCGTGCATGAGAGAGAGAGAGTGCGAGAGAGAGAGAGTGTGTGAGAGAAAGCACACGCAAGAGAGAGAAAGCGCGTGCAAGAGAGTGAGAAGCGCGAGAGAGAGATGCAAGAGAGAGAGAGAGAGAAGCGAGAGAGCGCGAGAGAGTGTGCGAGCAAGAGAGAGTGTGAGAGCGTGCACGCGTGCGAGAGAGAGCGTGCGAGAGAGAGAGAGCGTGAGAGAGAGAGAGAGAGGGAGCGCATGCGAGACGGGACAGAGACTTTGCCGGGAGAAGGAGTGAAGAGGGGCATGAGAAAAAGGAAATTGGGGGGGGGGGGACCAGTTTTTTTTGGTCCATGATCTGTGCCCCCCCCCCGGCTTACGCCCCTAGGCCATGGCCTTGTTGGCCTTATGGGTAATCCGTGAATGCTCCCACACAAAAGAGGTCGGTCAAACTGGCAAATTGATATATATGTACAATACAGCAGTGTTTCTCAACCAGTGTGCCGTGGCACATTAGTGTGCCGTGAGCGATCATCAGGTGTGCCGCAAGAAAAGCTCTCTGCCCCCCTTCCTTCCCCCCCCCCTCCTGCCGAACTCCTGCTGCTTGGGAGAGGAGGCCGCAAAGAAAAAGAAGAAGGGACTGGGGCACCGCCTCCTTCGGCTGTTTCCCCAACCAGCCTCCAATCTGCCATGACTCCCGCCATGACTCTCACCCCTTGCTTGTTGAAGCCGTGCGGAGGAGGAGCCCCGCCTACTGAAGCCCGTCCACCGCTCATGCTCCTCCTCTGTGAGAGAGCTGAAGCCGGGGGGAGAGGGGCTTCAGCACTCCCACAGCTTCGCCAGCCTTGAGGGGGCAGTGCCAAGCCAGCGATGGCAGAGCCAGCACAATGCTGGCTTGCCCCCTCAAAGCTGGTGAAGCTGTGGGAGAACTGAAGCTGGGGGGAAAGGCAGGGCATGGCTTGGCCTGGCTCCGCCTCCTCCCCCAGCTTAAGCGCCCTCACAGCGTCGCCAGCCTTGAGGGGG
The DNA here is from genome assembly GCA_030556195.1 of Anolis apletophallus. Taxonomy (NCBI): domain Eukaryota; kingdom Metazoa; phylum Chordata; class Lepidosauria; order Squamata; family Anolidae; genus Anolis; species Anolis apletophallus. The sequence continues at coordinate 33,504,879 of JARBWK010000003.1, read as the reverse complement.
CAGTGCCAAGCCAGCGGTGGCAGAGCCAGCACAATGCTGGCTTGGCACTGCCCCTTCAAGGCTGGCTAAGCTGTGGGAGAACTGAAGCCAGGGGGAGGGGGCGGGGCATGGTGTGGCCTGGCTCCTCCCCTGGCTTCGGCACTCCCAGCAGCTGCTCCCAGCAGCTCACCATCCCCCAGGCGTTCTTTACTGTGTTACCGTGTCATTTTGTGTCATTTTGGTTGGTGGTGTGCCCCCAGATTTTTTTAATGTTAAAAGTGTGCCACGGCTCAAAAAAGGTTGGGAAACACTGCAATACAGGTTAGCAAATATATACATTAACCAACAAATAGTGAAGGCTTGGAAGGTTGCTATTTCGAACAAGCTGGGCTTCACCCATCCTATTTTAAGGAACTTTTCATAAATACTGGATTCACTTTTAGCAATTAACAGAGAGATTGGTGTTGCATTTTACTAGATGGCTTCTGCAGCTACTGAACTGCAGCTGCTACCTTGGGTTCTGCACAAGGACGAAGGTATGATAAAAAATTATATCTACATGTCTACACGCATATTCATTCCTTTAACTGGGTCAGCCTCATTAAAATCAGTAGGATCTCTACTATGCGGACAGGTATAGTACCGCATCATTTTAATTGATTTAAATGCACAATATTCTATTGGTTGAGTTTTATAACACCTGAGAATGTTTGGATGACGTAAGATCCAAACATACTGTGAATGAACAAATAAGTAGCACAGAGCAGCATAGCTTGTGGAGGTGTAGACAAGGTAAGGGTAGGTGAGTGGAAGCAAACGTTTTGGAAGGAATCTTCAAACATTGCTATAATTTTAATAGATAATTCCTATTCTTACCTGTCCAAATGTATCTCTCCCTATGAACCAGTTAGAGCAGTGGTTCCCAAACTTTTTGGCCTACCGCCCCCTTTCCAGAAAATTCTTTTACTCATCGCCCTCCTAGAAATTTTTTTAAAAAAATGTAATAGCAATTAAACAGAAAGATATATGTATTAATGCAGTGGTTCTCAACCTTTCTAATGCCGTGAGCCCTAAATAAGATTCCTCATGTTGTGGTGACCCCCATCCACATTTTCGTTGCTATTTCATAAATAATTTTGCTACTCTTATGAATTCTAATGCAAATATCTAATATGCAGGATGTATTTTTATTGCTACAAATTGAACATAATTAAAGCATAGTGATTAATCACAAAAACAATATGTTTGGGGGAGTATGGACAACGGATGAATTACAGAACTGGACCAAACTTGGCACACAGAACCAGGGGCGGTCCTACAAGATAGGCCAAGTAGGCGGCCGCCTAGGGCGCCATCTGGGAAGGGGGCGCCATCCTGGCTGCATGGGGCGCCATCCTGGCCCTGCCGATGTTCCTCAGACAGTGCTGCAGCTGCCTGCTTTTTGACCCCGGCGCAGTTGCTCTGGAGCTGAAGTTGAGCGCAGGAGCAACTGCACATGTGCGAAAACCTCCGCGCATGCCCAGTAGCTCCCTTGCGCAGAAGCCTGTAAGCAAAGCACTCCCTATCGGGCAGGCAGGGAGTGCTTCCCCTCTCCCTTTGTCTCCCCGCGTTTGCGGGGAAGGAGAAAAGAATCAGTGAAGGAAGTGTAAGTGAAGGAACGAATGAAGGGCTTTCCTCCTCCTCCTCTGTGACCTCTTCTCTCCCTCCTTCCTTTCTTCGGCTCTATTTCTGTCTAGACCTGAGGGGCCTGAAGGTATGAGGAGTTGTGGGAGCTGGAGTCCAAAATACCTAGAGGGAGGGAGGGCCCAAGTTTGCCCAGACCATGCTGCCTGTATTCGACCTCATTTGAACATTTTGGCTGTTTTTCTATTTACATTTACATTGGGATCCTAATTTTGGACTTATAGGAGACTCCTATGAATTATGAGACGGGTGGTAGGTTATATATTCTGATTTTGATGCATTTACATTGCATTTCTTGTTGATTATTATACAGTTCTGCTTGATATTGTCATACAATATAATACAAATACAATATAACAATAGAATAATGATATATTTTATATTACATGTAATATTACAAACAATATTGCAGTATAGTGGTATTGTGCAAAATAGTAATATATAACATTTTATTTTACTTTATTTTGGGTTATTTGAGTTTTATAGGAGTAATGAAAATATTTAGTAGAGGATAATTTTATTTAAATAAATAATTTTATTATTTTATAATAATAATATAATAGAATGTTATATTATATTATAATGTCAATATATTATAATATAATTATATTGTAATGTAGTATAATATAATTATGAAATAATATAGTACGAGTATGGTATAATATATTGTATATACATTGATACAATATAATACTACTAATGGTATTGTGATATTATAATTGTATATTTGTTTTACATGGGGGGGGGCAAAATAATGTTTTTTTGGGGGGGGGCGCCAAAATAATGTTCGCCTACCATTTAAAATTACCTTAGACCGCCCCTGCACAGAACCCCCATGACCAACAGAAAATACTGGATGGGTTTGGGAGGAATTGACAGTGATTTAGGGGAGATGTAGTTCACCTACATTTGGAAACCACTCTGAACCCAAACAACCCTGGATCTGGACCAAAATTGGCACAAATACTCAATATGCCCAAATTTGAATACTGGTGGGGTGAGGGGATTGATTTTGTCATTTGGGAGTTGTAGCTGCTGGGATTTATAGTTCACCTATAATCAAAGAGCATTTTGAACTCCCAACAGCAATGGAATTGAACTAAACTTGAGCAATAGAAAATACTGGACCTTGGCAATTGGGAGCTGCTTGCATTTTCCTTCGTGCCACGGCCATCCCCCAGGAGGTGCCTGCAAACGCCGCAGTGATTCAGGGAGCGTTTGCAGATGCAGAGGCTTTCCTTTTCCGCTACACCAACTGGCAGCACACACTTGCAAGCACGCAATTGTCTCAGCCTGCCAGTTGGAGTCCATGGGCAGGCGTTACTTGGAAACCGCAGCGCGCGTGCCCTTCCTCTCTTCAACTCCGCCCATGGTGCAGTCCCATATCGCCCCTTCCTTCCAAGAGACCCATTGGATTGGAAGGGGCGAAACAGGACTGCGCTGTGGGTGGAGTTGAGGAGAAGAAGGGGGTGCACGCTGCAGTTTCCAGGCAGCGCCTGCACAGGGTTTCCAACTGGCAGGCGCACACTCGCACGCTTGCGAGTTGGAATCCCACCATCGCCCCCTTACAGGGCTTCAGTGCCCCCCAAATTCTCCTGAGCCTCCCACTGCCCCCTTGGATCGCCTCACCGCCCACTAGAGGGCAGTACTGCCCAATTTGGGAACCACGGAGCTAGAGCATCAAGTTCTGCTGGGGAGGCCCTGCTCTTGATCCTACCCCCCTCCCAGGCGCGATTAGTGGAGACAAGAGACAGGGCCTTCTCAGTGGTGGCTCCTCGGCTATGGAATCCTCATTTTCAGGAAAAAGTTGAAGACCTGCTATGGCATGAAGCCTGTTGACCATCCTCCCTCTTCTGGCCAGAGCAGGAGCTAGGAATGGATGACACAATGGTGGGTCCGGCGAGGGGGGAGCCTCATCCACCACCAGGGAAGGAAGGAAAGAGGGAGAAAAAGAAGGAGAGAAGGAGAGAAGAAAAGAGAGAAAGAAGGATGGATGCAAAGAGCGAAGGGAAGAAGAGGTAGAGAAGGAAGAAAGGAGAGAAAGGAAAAGAAAAAGGGAAGGAAGGGAAGAGGAAGAGAAGGAAGGAAGGAGAGAAAGGAAAATAAAAAGAGGGGAAGGAAGGGAAGAGGAAGAGAAGGAAGAAAGGAGAGAAGGAAAGAAAAAAGGGAAGGAAGAAGGAAAGCTGGAGGTTGGCCACAGGAAGGTTGGCCACAGCAACGCGTGGTGGATATAGCTAGTTGTGTCAGTCGAAAGGCCGAACAGGGCATAGGGTTACAGCCTGTGTTGGATGGGGTTACAGTCCCCCTGAAGATGCAGGTTCGCAGCTTGGGAGTGATCCTGGACTCATCGCTGAGCCTGGAACCCCAGGTCTCCGCCGTGGCCAGGGGAGCTTTTGCACAGTTAAGACTCGTGCACCAGCTGCGCCCGTACCTTGGGAAGTCTGATCTGGCTACGGTCGTCCACGCTCTGGTCATATTCCGAATAGATTACTGCAATGCACTCTATGTGGGGCTGCCTTTGAAGACAGTTCGGAAATTACAATTAGTCCAACGGGCGGCAGCAAGATTACTAACCGGAGCTACATACAGGGAGCATACCACCCCCTGTTGTGTCAGCTCCACTGGCTGCCTGTCCACTTCTGAGCTCAATTCAAAGTGCTGGTTTTGACCTTTAAAGCTCTATACGGTTCTGGCCCAGCTTACTTGTCCGAACGCATCTGCTGCTACGTCCCACCTCGTAATTTAAGATCTTCCCGCCAACTTCGCAAATGCGGTTGGTGGGGACGAGAAAGAGGGCCTTCTCGGTGGTGGCCCCCCGTCTGTGGAACGCGCTTCCTAGCGACGTACGTTTAACTCCATCCCTCTTGGCATTCAGGAAAAAAGTGAAATCCTGGTTATGGGACCTAGCGTTTGCACATTAGCACAAGGCAGCACTTTGGACTGGATTTTAATGGCAAGTTGGTGGATATGGCTCAATGCTCTTTTTATGGACGGAACACTATTTTTAACTTAAATGAATGTGTATGATGTGTTAATGTTAATTGTATTTTAATGTATTTTAATGTTGAATGTTTTGGGGTTTTTATGTTGTATTTTACTGTGTTTGTTAGGCTGCTCTGAGCCCCCCCTCGGGGGTTGAGAAGAGCGGGGTAAAAATGCTGAAAATAAATGGATATATATATATATATATATACACAGTGTGTATATGTGTGTGTGTGTATATATATATATTTAAATATATATATGCATTTACCTGTTTTATTACTCTATATGTCTATTTGTTTATTTATCTTGTAACACGGCATTGGATTTTGCCATGTCTGTAAGCCGCTCTGAGTCCCCTCTCGGGGTGAGAAGAGCGAGGTAGAAACATAGTAAATTCTTCTTTCCTTCCCCTTTTTTGAAATTCTGACATGACAATGAAAAAATCTAAATTGCAAAAGACTCCAATAAATGTTGCTACTGCAAGTGTGAAGAATTTAGAATCCAACCGAAAAGAGGTTTGTTTTGAAAGCTTATACCTTTGCTTCATGGTGAGTTATTTATTTTGGAAAGAAATGCAGCAGCTGTTACAGGTCAAAATAGTAATAAGTTAATTATCGTCTCTGCGTTTGGAGTGCTTTGAAAAAAAAATAGTTTTGACTGAAACTTAGTACTTCTCTCACTACTAAGCAGGAGAATTTTTTTTCTGTTGCTGCCACAAATAAAATTACATTAAACAATAAAAAAATATTTTAAAAAATCTAAATGTTAAATGTAATAGATTTTAATGGAAGAGTTATTTTATAAAATAAAGGACGGGGATATTCTGTCTTATTCTTGTGTTTTAAACAGAAGCTTGGCCTGTAGAAAGCAGTCGCTGAAGCTTTTGATAGTGTGGAGATAACCAACTTAACCTCACAATATCTGCACATCCACCACTACTAAAATCACCAGTATGGCATCAATTAAAAACCTGGCATCTCTATTTGGAAGTTTCTCACACACCTCCCTCATCATCCTCATTGGTTTCCTTTAAGTATTTGAAGATTACTTGCAGCATGAAAATTCAGGTCAGTTTGAAGGTAATTTGGACATCTGTTTTCATTTGGTGTTGAACTGGATCTTGAGAGTTCTTAAAGCCAGAATGCCTAATGGTAGTGTTACAAAACCCTCCTCTCACCTTTCAGTTGACCTCTCCCTCTACAGATGGAGAAGGTAAAGATGGATACACCTAGAACTTGTTTCCAAAATGTACCAAATCCATCTCAACAAATTTTACAGGAATCGAGGGGGGGGAAAAAACACTGAGGATATAAAATGCAGTGTTAAAGCCCTGTACCTATAATTGATATTTTGATAGTTTTGATATGTACATAATACCATATTTTCTGGCGTGTAAGACAACTGGGCGTATAAGGCGACCTGAATAAACCACGAGCGGGCTGGTAAACAAACTAGAGAAACAACAGTGAATACACTAGATAAATCAACCAGGTAAATATATATCTAAGTGGTTTTGCGCATGAAGGTCATACATCATGCGCAAAACCACTTAGATATCTTTACCTGGTTGATTTATATAGTGCAGGGCTGTCCATCTGGCGTATACGGCCCCCCGCCCCTTACCTACGGCCCCCTAAGCTTTTTAATAAAAAATAAAAATTGAAAAATAAAATAAATAATAAAAAATTGAAAAAAAAACACCTACTTCCGGGTTTGGAGCAAGTATCGCGAGAATACGCAATCCACACGGGATTTCGCTGTCAACACGAGATCACGCCGGCGTTGACAGCGAAATCCCGTGTGGATTGCGTATTCTCGCGATACTCTTCGGCTACTCTACTACTGGATCGATGAGGCCCACAGACATTATTAGGACCTTCTTCGACTCAGTCGCTTGTCGCCTCTCTTGTCGTCCGGGTACTCCTGGATCCTGCGCGTTTGGAAAGGTAGGCCAAAGCAGGGGCTCCTCAGGGGGCTCCTCATTCCCCCCCATCTCCCCTCATGTATTAAATATAAAATTAAATATATTTAAAGATGAAATAAGGGAGATGGGATACATTAAAATAAGGGGAGAGGGGAGGATGGAATTAAATATATGGAATTAAATATATTTAATATTAAATAAAAATAAGGGGAGAGGGGAGGATGGAATTAAATATATTTAATATTAAATAAAAATAAGGGGAGAGGGGAGGATGGAATTAAATATATTTAATATTAAATAAAAATAAGGGGAGAGGGGAGGATGGAATTAAATATATTTAATATTAAATAAAAATAAGGGGAGAGGGGAGGATGGAATTAAATATATTTAATATTAAATTAAAATAAGGGGAGAGGGAGGATGGAATTAAATCTATTTAATATTAAATAAAAATAAGGGGAGAGGGGAGGATGGAATTAAATCTATTTAATATTAAATAAAAATAAGGGGAGAGGGGAGGATGGAATTAAATATATTTAATATTAAATAAAAATAAGGGGAGAGGGGAGGATGGAATTAAATATAATTAATATTAAATAAAAATAAGGGGAGAGGGGAGGATGGAATTAAATATATTTAATATTAAATTAAAATAAGGGGAGAGGGGAGGATGGAATTAAATATATTTAATATTAAATAAAAATAAGGGGAGAGGGGTGGATGGAATTAAATATATTTAATATTAAATTAAAATAAGGGGAGGGGAGAGGGCGCTGGGGAGAGGGCGGAGCCGGGGGCGGGGGCAAACCCTACAGCCCCCCAGGTCATCAGTGACTGGAATTCAGGCCCCTGGGCCGGTAGAAGTTGGACAGCCCTGATATAGTGTATTCACCGTTGTTTCTCTGGTTTGTTTACCAACCCGCTCGTGGTTTATTCAGGTCATACATACGGTTTGTTGATATCAAAATAGGTGTTTATATCCTTATATATTCATAGCGTTCGAGAAAATCCTGTACAAAAATCCAGAAGAGACAGTCTGCTCATTCAACAGTATAGTCCCATAGATAATCCGCAATAATACGTAAGCGTTATGAGTCAACGGAGTCCCAGTTCGTGCTACAAACAATCAGTAGCCTTGAAATAATGGGAAGAGTTCACGGGAGAGGTGTGAGGTTCTCGAACAGAAGGGTTTGAACCACAACACAAAACACGAAAGCCTGGTGAAGGAGTACAATAAGGTGATCCCCCAACTTTTCCAGTTAAAATATAGAGTTTGGGATATACTCACCGTATAAGACTACCACTCTTCCAATGCACACCAAATAAAACATTTTAAAAGTCAGATTTGATTTCAATATGGTAATTTTCCTATTACCGTACCTCCTTCTCTGCCTCTCAGATCTCGCACATGCGCACCTTAGGAGCGAGATCTGAGAGGCAGAGAAGGAGGAACGGTAATAGGATATAAGGGCAGGCCAGATAGGTGAAAGAGGCGTGTTTTTCTGGGCACAGCATCACTCTATCTCCTTTTTCTGGGACTCCTGCAGCTTGCGCCACCCTTCACTTACACCTTCCGGGTGAGGCGCCCCCTCACCTTGTCATTGGGACTACGTTAAGTCACTTCTTTCCATGAATACTTGTGAGTGGATTTTCTTCTACCGTACTTGTACAGCGTTGCCCTTGCTACTTTCATATGGTTGCTACATACGGCAAGGTTGCGGCCGCAACTGTTTTTGAACTCCCCCCATCATATGTGGAGACTGCAGATTCTCTAATCTGGTTCAGAAGTTTCAGCACCCACCCTATAAGATGACACCCGGTGTAATAAGACTACTCCCGACTTTTGAGAAGATTTTCCTGAGTTAAAAATAGTCTTATACGTCAGGAAATACAGTAGTTCTACTCCTAGCTAATAATTTACTGCCACCAAAAACTCATTTTTCAAATTTAGGGGCTTTGGTACCTTTCAAAAACCGACTCCAGAAATTTTGTTAATGCCTTAGAGCAAGGGTAGGGAACCTATGGCTCGGGAGCCAGATGTGGCTCTTTTCATGATTGCATCTGGCTCTCCAGAGCAGCCCGGGCCTCGGCTTCCCAGCATGCAGAGGGGAGGACTGATGCAAATGCGCTGTGACTGCCACTTCGGCACCACCATCGCGGCCTCTTCCTCATCTCTCAGGGCCCTGCGCCCTCTTCACCGGGGATGGTGGAACCTGACGGCAGCACCTCATCCTCATCTTTCTTTACGTCTTCTGCCATGGGCCTTGGGGGAGGCGGGGGAGGCGTCGGAGTTGGGCCTGGTTGTGTTGTCAAAGACTTTCATATTTATTTATTTATTTATTTGTCACGTTTCTATACCGCCCCTCTCAGCCCGAAGGCGACTCGGGACGATTTACACAGGCAGTCTCTGCCCTCAATACAACACAGCAACAAGGCAACCCCCCCCCTAAAACCATATAATAGCAAATTAACAATTAAAAACATACAATTGCAGTCTCAGCGTCATGCTGAAATCAGTTTCCATCGCATCGTCGTCATTCCATATATCTAATTAAGCCTTATATTTCATCAGCAAATGCCTGCTCAAATAGCCAGGTCTTGACATTTTTGCGAAATGTCCGGAGGGAGGGGGCCGATCTGATGTCTCTAGGGAGAGCGTTCCAAAGCCGAGGAGCCACCACTGAAAAGGCCCTGTCTCTCGTCCCTGCCAGTCGTGCCTGCGAAGAAGGCGGGACCAAGAGCAGGGCCTCTCCAGATGATCTTAAACATCTCGATGGTTCATAGGGAGAGATGCGTTCAGACAGGTAAGTTGGACCCGAACCGTTAAGGGCTTTAAAGGCTAAAGCCAGCACTTTGAATTGCGCCCGGTAGCAAACTGGCAGCCAGTGGAGCTGGCACAACAGAGGAGTTGTACACTCTATGAATGCCGCTCCTGTTATCAACCTGGCTGCTGTCCGTTGGACTAGTTGCAGCTTCTGAACAGTCTTCAAAGGCAACCCCACGTAGAGAGCATTGCAGTAATCTATACGGGATGTAACCAGAGCATGGACCACCGTGGCCAAGTCAGACTTCCCAAGGTACGGGCGCAGCTGGCGCACAAGTTTTAACTGTGCATATGCTCCCCTGGTCACCGCCGAAACCTGGGGTTCCAGGCTCAGCGATGAGTCCAGGATCACTCCCAAACTGCGAACCTGCATCTTCAGGGGGAGTGTAACCCCGTCTAACACAGGCTGTAACCCTATGCCCTGTTCAGCCTTTCGACTGACCAGGAGTGCCTCTGTCTTGTCTGGATTCAATTTCAATTTGTTCGCCCTCATCCAGTCCGACACAGCGGCCAAGCACCGGTTCAGGACCTCAACTTTCATGGCTGAAATCACTGGGTTGCTGTGAGGTTTCTGGGCTGTATGGCCGTGTTCCAGAAGCATTCTCTCCAGACATTTCACCCACATCTATGGCAGACAGCCTCAGAGGTTGTGAGGTCTGTTGGAAACTAGACAAGTGAAGTTTACATATCCGGGGTGGGAGAAAGAACTCTTGTCTTTTTAAGCCAAGTGTGAATGTTGCAATTGGTCAGCTTCATTAGCATTGAATGGCCTTGCAAAGGTTACATGTTAATACTGCTTTCCAAGCAAGATCTGTGTTTAAGTTCTTGTTGTGGATTTTTGAGGTGGAGTGAGATTAACAACTATCACATAAGAATCTTTAGCAAGGCTATTCTTGCATCCCAGTTAATCCAGTTTTAAATACATCACATGCTTTTTTAATCTTAATATTGCAAATCTTGATATGGGGAAGTCAATAGTAGCTATTAGGCATGAGAAAAAAGTTATGAAAATGAAATGATTCGTAAGAAATTCCTAAGAAATGCTACTTTTGAGTATTTCCGCACCTGGAACGCCAACCAGGAAGTGGACTTTCTTTATAGAACTTTGGGGGACAGGATTTTATTAAGTGTCGTTATTAGGTCGTAAGGGGGCACCTCCTTCTCTCTCACCACCCTCCCGCCTCCCTTGCCAATAAGTATTATGGCAAGGCAAGCCCTAAACTCGCTCCTTCTTTCGGTTGGAAGCCGGAAAAATGTAAACAGAGAGGATTACTCAGAAGTAAATCTGCAAAGGAGGGCACTTTGGATGAAGTGCCCTCCTTGTGGATTTACTCTGAGTAAACCTCTCTGTTTACATTTTTCCAGGCTTCCTGCCCTCCTGCCCTGCCAGGATCTAAAGCATCAAAGAGTATTGGGGTGAGAAACCAACCTAATGTATAATAGAATGAATGCTACTGTAAGTGCCTAATATTATAAGTAATCCAACTGGTCATATACCTACATTCCATGCACATGCAATAATAAAGCAGTAATAAATGGGTAAAATAAGAAAAGGTAAAATTAAAACGGAAGTATTCTGACTGTGCTCCCTCCTCAAACTGCAAAAGGCTCTTCTCTCTGAGCCCGGGAAAAGCCAAAACCCCGGGCACAGCGTTTGCTGCCTGGGTGCACACACATACATATTCTTTGGGGTGGGATTTGCTGCAGAATCCGGGCTCATAGAGAAGATTCTGCAGCAAATCCCCCCCAAAGAATATGTATGTGTGTGCACCCAGGCAGCAAACGCTGTGCCCGGGGTTTTGGCTTTTCCCGGGCTCAGAGAAGAGCCTTTTGCAGTTTGAGGAGGGACCACAGTCAGAATACTTCAGTTTGAATTTTACCTCTTCTTATACCCATTGTTATTACTGCTGTATTATTGCATGTGCATGGAATGTAGGTATGAACAATTGGATTACTTATAATATTAGGCACTTACAGTAGCATTCATTCTATTATACATTAGGTTGGTTTCTCACCCCAATACTCTTTGATGCTTTAGATCCTGGCAGGGCAGGAGGAGTGGACGGCTCTCCCTGCCCCTTCTGCCTGCCAGGATCTAAAGCCTTGAAGAGGCTTCATGAGGGGCCAACTTCAGCCCTCCAGGTGTTTTGGACTTCAACTCCCACCATTCCTCACAGCCTCAGGCCTCTTCCTTTTCCTCTCAGCCTGGGCAAACTTGGGCCCTCGCTCCCTCAGGATCGGGGTGAGAGAGGCAGCGAGGAGCGAGGGGGGCTCCTCCTCCTTTTTTTGCTGCTTCCAAGAATAGAATACCCCCCTCCCTCCCTCCTTCCCTCCCTCCTTCCTATTTGGAGAGTCCCATCTAGAATTCAGTGTGATTTATTCAAGTTTTGGCCTGCAACTCCCAGAAATCCCAGCCAATTTACCAGCTGTTAGGATTTCTGGGAGTTGTAGGCCAAAACCATCTGGAATGCGCATGCGCTGGCATACGAACTACTAACGAATTTCATTAGTAATTAAGTTACATTTTAGAATTTTTTGGAAATTTTTTTGTAAGTCTTTCTTTTACTAATCAAAAAAAATCCCCCATTTGATTTTAGAATCGCCATTTTTGGGTTCGAAACCATGCCTAGTAGCTATGCAGGGATGAAGGGAGCTGCTCTGAATTGCTAACAAGTTGACTTCAACTTATGGTGACACCATGAGTGAGGAGCCTTCAAAGTTATCCTGTTATCAAAAGCTCTCCTCCGCTCTTGCAGACTCAGCTTCATGGTTTCCTTGGCTGAACCTAGTATCCATCTATAATGCAGCCTTCCACTTTATCAAGGATATCAACAGGTGGTAGTTGACTTTTGAAAGGAAAAAAAACAGAAATAAGATTAGGTGTTGCCTGACCAACTATTTTGTTCATCTTCTACAGCTTCTGTAGAAAAGCAACGCATGGTTTAGCCAGACAGTAAAAACCAGTGAGCCATTTCACTGTGCTAGAAGGTACAGAACTGCAGCTGTAAAAAGCATCAAAGTGTTCACTGTTGTAATGCTGTTGAAATTCAACCAAAGAAAAGATTATAGGCAAGAGTTAGGTGTCAGGTAAGATTCATATGGGATAAGGAAAGAGAGCAGCTCTTGGCAGTTATTAAACCTAGCCGAGCTGTAAGGTTTGGATTAAGGGTTCCATTGAAAGAAAATGCAGAATTTTACTCAGATGTTATGGGAGTGGAGTGTTAAAAGTAGGACTACAGTATTTCATTGTTTATATGCTAATCATTTTTAAAACATTGATCAACCAGCTTTAGATTATTATTCATGAGTCAGCACAAGCAGTTTGAGATGACCTGCAGTGTGACATGTTTGACACCAGATGGCGCTGTCTCAAGACTGCTAAGTGGAACCTTGAGGAATTTTACAAAGTGAAACAGTTGGGATTTAATATCTGTGAGGAAAGGATGTTTGAAAGGTAGCTGTGAACCAGTTAATGCAATACAAAGTTATATATTTACCTTGTGAATTGAATGAGAGTTTCATTATTCACACGAACAGAGACTGGAGTTTTTGGGCCGATGGGGAATTAAACTTCTATATTTCTGTTGGATCCCAGACATAAATACTCAACGCCGAAGAGTCAAGACCCCTGGGGGGGGGGGGTGTCTCAAGGGCTTTCAGAGAGGTCGCCAAAGACCATCAGATACTGTACGTATATTTATGATGGTCTTCGGAACCCTTTTGGCAGAAAAGGCTGAAGATCGCTCACAAAACCCCTCCTCTGTTGTGATTGGCCAGCCTCTCAGCCAAGGGGAGGGCTCTTTCTGACACTCTAAGTGGGGAGGGGAGAGCAGGCATGCTTGGTGCAGGGCAGCGTGGTACGCGTGTGTGGGCGAGGGAGAGAGTTCCAGGCTGGAGGGATGCTCTCACTAGTTAGTCCCTTCAAAGCATGGAGGTTCTGTGTGGGAAGTTTGACCAATTCTATCACTGATGGGGTTCAGAATGCTCTTTGATTGCAGGTGAACTATAAATTCCTGCAACTACAACTCCCAAATGTCATGGTCTATTTTCCCCAAACTCCACCCGTGTTCACATCTCAGCATATTGAGTATTTGTACCAAGTTTGGTCCAGATCTATCATTGTTTGAGTCCACAGTGCTCTCTGGATGTAGGTGAACTGCAATTCCAAAACTCAAGGTCAGTGCCCACCACACTCTTCCAGTATTTTATGTTAGTCATGGGAGTTCTGTGTGCCAAGTTTGGTTCAATTCCATTTTTGGTGGAGTTCAAAATGCTCTTTGATTGTAGGTGAACTATAAATCCCAGCAAGTACAACTCCCAAATGACAAAATCAATCCCTCCTCAACCCCACCAGTATTCAAATTTGGGCATATCGGGTATTTGTGCCAAATTTGGTCCAGTGAATGAAAATACATTCTGCATGTCCGGTATTTACATTATAATTCATAACAAGAGCAAAATGACAGTTATGAAGGAGCAACAGAAATAATTTTATGGTTGGGGGTCACCAACTGTATTAAGGGGTCGCGGCATTAGGAAGGTTGAGAAACACTTATCTATATACTAAACATTTTTACATATTGATCAATTACCTATTTGATTAACATATTTTTGAAACGTGTAATTTTCAGTGCAAAGACTTCAGGCTACAGGTGCTGTTTAAGAAGTGATGTCCTTCAATTACACATCAGAGAAAAGTGTTTTCTATCATCATCCCACAAACACACAAAAATTGTCCAAAAATGACAAAAGTTGGCTTTTGGATTAAAAATCCTTGCTGTGGCTCATAAGGAAATTTGAATCGATTATTTAATCAACCGGCGGTTTTACAGTTATCTGAGTAAGATTGATATCTTCTGTTGACAGCTGTAATGATAAGAAATTACTACCACCCGTTCCCCTCAACAGCAAACCAACAATTCCTGCTATTTATCCATTATCCCCGGCTTCCTTTTGTACAGCTTAGGCCAGCACAATAAATACTAAGAGTAAGCTCAAAGAAAGAAAGGGGGTCTTTGACCTTATATAGTTAACATGAAATGTGAACCTCTCCCTAACCACATCTTAATCTATTCCGTAGGGCTGCAGAGTCACAGAACCCCATTTTACTCCTGGCCTCGCATTCTGATTTCTAAACTTTTTGGTAATGTTGAAGCTATACTGTGGTGCTCAGGTTTGTGAAATCCGATCCTCTCTTTCCTCCCCTGTTCTTTTAATAGGTTTAAAGGGTTTTTTTTTCAAATTGCTGACTGACTTGCAGCAGGAATCCCATTGACTCATTCACTGTGTCTCGGATCCTATTACTCTCATTGAGGAAGTCCTAGTAAGAAACAAACCTGAAACTTTTGTACATTTCAGCCAAATTTGAAATTTCACTCTTCTTACTTAACATTATTTTTGTAGTGATGATGCTAGTTGTGTACCTAACTGGGCCAAACAATTTATCTGAGTACAGACTTGTGATTATTATTATTATTAGTTTATTGCATTAGTCGCAAGGCCATATCAAGCAGAACAAACCATGCAAAAGTGATGATGCTAGTTGTGTACCTAACTGGGCCAAACAATTTATCTGAGTACAGACTTGTGATTATTATTATTATTATTATTGCTATTGCACCCCGCTCCCCCGGCTGGAATTATTATTGCTATTGCACCCACCCCCCCCGGGCTGGAACGGAGGCTGGGTTGCTACAGCTTGGTTGGCAGTGACCTTGAGTTTGAGAGTTGTAGCTCACCTACATCCAGTGAAATCAAGCATTGAACAGTGGTTCCGTAATGTGCAACAGTGATTAAAAGCAAAACATGGAAGGAGACATTTCATAACAGATAGTCATGATATGTCTCTCGGAAGGGGCGACTAATAAATCGAAACAATAAATAAATAAATAAATAAATGTCACACTATAATCTATTTATTCATTTACCGTATTTATATACCGCCTTTCCCAGTCCGAAGGTGACTCAGCACGGTTTACATTCGGCACAATTCGATGCCCCCAATAACATAAAAACAATTAAACAATTAAAACATTCGCATTTAAATATAGATTCATATAAAGTCAATAAAAACATAATCCTTGGCATCTCCTTACTAAAATAATTGTTCACTCACATCGTCTAGTCCAGTGTTTTTCAACCTTTTTTGAGCCGCGGCACATTTTTTACATTTACGAAATCCTGGGGCACACCACCAACCAAAATGACACTCTAACACAGTAATACACATAGTTAGTATGTTTTTAAATGTATTTATACACTCAGTGTAAAACCTGGGCCTGTTTCGATGAACACAACATATATATGACTTCCTCTCACATACTTATACATGGCTATCATGTCTTCTCTCAGCCTTCTCTTCTTCAGGCTAAACATGCCCAGCTCTTCAAGCCACTCCTCATAGGGCTTGTTCTCCAGACCCTTGTGAAATTTCACCCCGAGTGAAACTTGCTTCCAGTTAACTATGGATTATGGATGTCATGAAGCTGTTATAAACAGTTCCGCACGGGGGGTGGGGGTGGGGGGCAACTCTCCAAAAATCCAGTAAAATAGTAAAAAACCAAAACATTTCCAAGCGGAGAGGCTCAATTTGTTTCTTGGAAACCTGTGAATGCTTCAGCCTCTAAACATCTATAGACTCTATACATTTCATAGATCTGTGCGGCCTCTTTCGCTGCCTCCCTCTGCAAAAGCAGAGCACTGGGCGGAAGTGATTGAGTTGGCGTTTTCACGTTGGCTTGGATTTCTCACGAGAACAGCCAAAGCCGGAAGCTCCATGTTGGTGAATTGGGCAGTGAGCAAACCTGGGAGCATTGGGAGGCTGAAGCAGCCCTGAGCGGGAGCTGGAGCCATACTGAGTCGAGGCTCCTGAAGGCTTCCTCAAGGTGGGCTTGGCCCTGGCATTCGGCAGAGCCCTTCCTTTGCCTCGGGGAGGATCTTTGGAGAGCGAAAGAGGGAGAAAGAGCTGCTAGGAGGGGGAAGAGTGCTAATTTCCCACAGCACACCTGATGCTCGCTCGCGGCACACTAATGTGCCATGGCACACTGGTTGGGAAACGCTGGTCTAGTCATTCCGTGAGTCTGTCTCCGCCTGTTATATTGCATTTGCAAATGCTTGCTCGAAAATCCAAGTTTTAACTTTTTTGTGAAATGTTAAGAGGAAGGGGGGCGATCTAATATCCCTGGGAAGGGCATTTCACAGCTGAGGGGCCACCACTGAGAAGGCCCTGTCTCTCGTTCCTGCCAAATGCATTTGTGAAGCAGGTAGGACCGAAAGCAGGGCCTCCACAGGTGATCTTAAATTCCTAGATGGGTCATAAATTGCGAGACATGGGTTTGTGGATTAGGTATCAGCATTCCCCATGCATATAAGATTTAGTCTGCATCAGATTGTTGTTGTTAGCTGCTGTCAAGTTGACATTGATTTATGGTGACACTATGAATGAGAGACCTCCAAGTTGCCATTAGGCCTGCTCCGTTCTTGCAGACTTTCGTGACTGAGTCTATCCATTTGCAATGCTTCCTCTTTTCCTATGGGCTTCTACATTACTAAACATTATGGTCTTCTCTAGTGTGTCATGTCTTCTCATTATATGTCTAAAGTATGACAGATTGTGCTGCAGTCCAAAACACCGTCTATGTTGATGTGAACTGTACTGGACACAACAGCATGTGCTGGAACTCCATTCCATTGTTCAAAGTAGGTAAATGCTTGCGTGTGATGACTCCCTAAGACTACACTTCTGCATTGGTTTTCCTGGGATCGAGCACTGTTGACCTGTGCGAGATTTTCTTTTGAATAAATAGTACAAGGATTGGGTTTCTGTGAGTTTTCTGGGCTGTATGGCCGTGTTCCAGAAGCATTCTCCCCTGACGCTTCGCCCACATCTATGACAGGCATCCTCAGAGGTTTTGAGGTCTGTTGGAAACTAGGCGAGTGTGGTTTATATATCTGTAGGATGTCCAAGGTGGGAGAAAGAACTCTTGTCTGCTGGAGGCAAGTGTGAGTGTTTCAATTGTCCACCAAAATAATAAAGTAAATTCCTAACAATAGTATCTTTGACGGAAGTAACCAGGTTCCTGCTCCGTCAACCCGGCTCCTACTATGGATTGATTGGCTCCACTCCGGATTATCTTGCTACTATTGGGATTTTTACCCCGTTATCTGTTATGGACTATAGAACTGTTGATGAACATTTGTGTTAAGCCTTATATTGAACTGTTACTATGAAGAATTGATGATACCGTCATTGATGTTTACTTTTGGTCCGTGAGTACGATTCTGTGATATATAGGTTGAATACATGATAATACAAAGATACTATTGTTAGAAATTTACTTTATTATTTTGGTGGTCCTTTTGCATTTCTATGTTCTGAGGTAATAACAGTACTTCCTTGTATCTTTGTTTCAATTGTTCATCTTGATTAGCACTGAATAGCCTTGCAGCTTCAAATCCTGGATGCGTCCTGCCTGGGGGAATCCTTTGTTGGGAGGTGTTCGCTGGCCCTGGCTGTTTCCTGTCTGGAATTCCCCTATTTTCTGAGTTTTGTTCTTTATTTACTGTCCTGATTTTAGAGGGTTTAAAAAAAAATACTGGTAGCCAGATTTTGTTCATTTTCATGTTTTTCTCCTTTCTGTTGAAATTGTCCACATGCTTGTGGATTTCATTGGCTTCTCTGGGTAGTCTGACATGGTGGTTGTTAGAGTGCCTTCGACAATACTAGGATTATACTGCTACAGATAAGTTGTACTGTTCACCTCCTGTGCCAGAAAAAGTGTATATTTTGCATTCCCGAAAAACAAGTGGAGCTTTACGTTGATTTTACAATATAGACTGGACAAAAAAGAAAAAAATTCCAATATTGTTTATTATTATTATTTTTGGTTCTATTTATCGTTTGTTTTACTTTTTAATGTATTATGTACTTATTATTATTTTGTATTGCTTTGCCTTGTTGTAAGTCGCTTCAAGTCTCCTAGGGCAATGTTTCCCAACCAGTGTGCCGTGACATACTAGTGTGCCGTGAGCGATTATCAGGTGTGCTGTGGGAAATTGGAACCTCCAATACCTTTTCTTCTCCCTCCTGCCGAACACTTTTTCTTCTCCACTCGGGCTCCCTTCTTCCCAGCCTCGCTCTGCTCACTTTGCCTTGCTTTGCTCTGGGGCGAGTCTGCGCAGTAGCGCAGTCCAAAGCACCCAGAGGGCCGAAGTTTTCCCATGCCTGTTTTAGAGACCTTAAAGTAGTGAGCCTCCTTCCAACATTGTGATTCTGGATAGAAAGCAAACAACAACATAACATAACATTGTGCGAGTCCACAGTGCTCTCTGGGTGTAGGTGAACTACAACTTCCAAACTCAAGGTCAATTCCCAAGCACTTCAGTACTTTCTGTTGGTAATGAGAGTTCAATATGCCAAGTTTGGTTCAATTCCATTGTTGCAAGAGTTCAGGATGCTCTTTGATTGTGTGTTAACTATAAATCCCAGAAAATGTAACTCCCAAATGTCAAGGTCTATTTTTCCCAAACTCCATCTGTGTTCACATTTGGGCATATTGAGTATTCATGCCAAGTTTGGTCCTGATCCAACATTGTTTCAGTCCACGGTGCTCTCTGGATATAGGTGAACTACAACTCCAAAACCCAAGGTCAATGCCTACCAAACTCTTATAGTATTTTCTCTTGGTTATGGGAGTTCTGTGTGGGAAGCTTGTGTCTCTCTGCCATTCCTGCCAGGATATCTATGTTGTGTTCATCGAAACAGGCCCAGGTTTCACACTGAGTGTATAAATACATTTAAAAACATATTAACTCTATGTATTACTGTGTTCGAGTGTCATTCTGTGTCATTTTGGTTGGTGGTGTGCCCCAGGATTTTATAAATGTAAAAAATGTGCCACGGCTCAAAACAGGTTGAAAAACACTGCCCTAGGGGAGAGGGGCAGATAAAAATAAAGTTTATTATTTCTCTTAATATCAATATTGATCAAATGCACTTCTTTATATGATTGGATACATTTTGCCTAAATGTGTTATCTGTACATGAACTAATAATGGTTTCATGGAACCTCAGTGTTTCAAGCTTGAAGCAGCAAACACGATTTTGTACTGAAGTCAGCCTTAAATTCATGTAAACAGGAAGCTTAAGAAACATATTGTCTATAGTTACAAGAATATCTATTTGGTACTTTCAGAGCTAACCTCAGGCACCGCTTTGTCTTAGTAAGAACAGTTCCACCCAAAAGTCTGTAGGGGGTGTTATTAATAAAGAAATCGTTATTAAAGGCACTTTTAGCATTGGATTCAATTGCATTATTGGATTTTCAAGTTGTCTCTGTGCTTTCTGTGTCTCTTTTGCATTGCAATTTCCAGTTGGTTTTGTGCAATAATTTTTAAAGTTCTTTTCTAGTTTTGCAGAGAGATTGCTAGACATTTTCTCTGCTGCAGTTGAAGCAGATATTTATACTAATTCCAAATGGTATGAGAAATTTGGGTACTGTTCCATTATCCAGGTAGAGCCCAAAAGGAGGCCTAGACAGAAGGATAATCCATTGGGGGGGGGGGGGGTTAATAATAATGATAACAACAACAACACCACTTTATTTGTATTCCGCCCTATCTTCCCAAGGGGACTTAGGGTGGATTCCAGCATATACAGACAAAAGGCAAACATTCAATGCCTCAAAACAATGAAACACAGATACTCTCTCTCTCTCTTGGCATAACTTCGCGAACGAAGATTCTTAGGAAGGACTCATCCCACGCTTTTTACAAGCGCGTTGATGACTAAAAAGGCCAATCTGAGATAGGCAAATTCGGTTGCAGAAAGCACAGCAGAAAGCCTCCTTGGGTGATGTTGTTTCCAAGTTGCGGTTCTTTCTGTGTTGTCGTTTGTCTTCGAGACCCATTCGGCGTGTCTTCTCGAAAGAGGCCGCAGCATTGTGGATATTGTGTCTCCATGCCTCCCGATGTGACACCAGGGTGGACCATTGTTGGTGATCGATCTGGCCAAGCCTGAGGTGTTGTTTCAGGGAGTCCTTATATCTCTTTTGGGGGGCGCCTCTCTTGAGCCGACCCGTGGTGAGTTCACCATAGAGTAGTATCTTTGGGAGGCGGTGGTCCTCCCTCCTAGAGACATGCCCTGCCCAGCGCAGCTGTGTTCTCAATAGCATGGCCTCAATGCTGGTGATCCCAGGGAAAAGGCCTCTCCAAAACACCAGGGGAAAGAAGCGGATCAATAAATCAGTGCCCATACGGGGTGTTTTGAACGCTCGAGAACTTTGCGACCCTGTTAACCTAACGGAAGTTCACTATGTCTCGTTTTTTTTTCTTTTCAATTTCTTCTATTCTAGACACCTATATCTCCTCCCCCCCCGCCTATCTCCCCTTTCACTTCCCTCTACTACCAACCCTTTCCTCCTTTTCCTCCTTTTCACTCACCTCTCTGTCTTTTATTGTATGTGGAAAAATTCTTCAATAAAAAAAATGCTGGTGATCCCTGCTTGCTCAAGGACACCAACATTCATCACATGGTCAGTCCAGTGTATATTTAGGATTGTGCGAAGACAGCGCTGATGAAAGCGTTCAAGGAATCGTAGGTGTTGGTGATAGGTGACCCATGTTTCAGACCCATAGAGGAGAATAGACAGTACGATAGATTTGTACACACTGATTTTGGTGCTTTTTTGGGACTCAGGGTGGATTCCAGCATATACAGACACAAGGCAAACATTCAATGCCTCAAAACAATGAAACACAGATACACCGATAAAGGTAAAGGCTCCTGGTTCATCTCCGACTCTAGGGATGGTGCTTGTCCCCATTTCAAACCCAAAGACCCTGTATTATCCATAGACACCTCCTATGTCATGTGGCTGGCATGACTGCATGGAGCCCCATTTACCTTCCTGTTGAGGCAGCACCTATTGATCTACTCACATTTGCATGATTTCAGACTGCTAGGTTGGCAGGAGATGGGGCTAACAGCGGGAACTCACCCTGTCCTGCGGAGTCGAACCGCCAACTTTGAGGTCAGCAAGTTCAGCAGCTCAACTGTTTAACCTGTTGTATCACTTTTTAGGTGTTGCACCACTGCGGGTTGAAAAAGTAAAATAATAACATTAACTTTATGTTTATACCCTGCCTCCATCTTCCTGAAGGGACTCGGGGCGGCTTACACGGCAAGGCCCAATAGTAGTCAAAACATACACATTAAAATCACACGAACAAAATAATAACAGAAGCAGTATAACAGAATAAAAAAAGAACAACATTAAACAATATATAAAACAAAACGTCAGGGCCAACAACCAAAATTCAGTGTCTCATCGTGGGTGGGCGGACTGGTGCCACAACAATAGAGGATAGAGCTAGTGATTCAGGTGCATGAATCATATAGCAACAATAAGGAAAGAAAAATTATCAATAAAGGTTGGAATGTAACAGTGGCAAAGTGCTTAAGGATATATTTGTTGTGTGTGTGTGTGTGTGTGTGTGTGTCTGTAATGATGTTGATTATTTGTGTGTAAATGTTGTGTGACATGTGTTAAAATGTATGTTGTTTTGAATGTTCTATGGTTTGTTTCTGTGGGTGAAACAGAAGGGAGGCATGGCAGAAGCTTAGAAGAGCTGTCGCCATGGCAACCAGGGCTAGAGGCTAGTAGAATGTTCAGGTTTGAATTCTACAGTTGGAAAAGAGCGGGAAGCCAACTGCCAAATGAGAGGGGGAGGAGTTATGTTCTAGTTGAGAGTGTCCTAAGGACTGAAAGAGAACGGTCCAGTGTTAGTGTGTGTCTTAAGGTCTGCTAGTGAGCAGTCCAGTTAAAGGGTATAGAGACCCTAGTTAAAGTTGCAGGGGTTTATAGAGGTTTAGTGGAAACCCTATAATAGGTCCCCATTGTGTTATGTAACAGAAAAAGTTGTGCCTCTAAGGAAGTTTGAAACCAACCAAGATTGTACCCATTTGTGTCAAAATAAATTGTTTGCATCTTAAAAGGAAAACACCTCTCCTGATTCTTTTATTGGTGGTGGCCCTCAAAGTCAGTGGTCAGCCGGATAAATGGTGGCAGCGTGGTCAAGTGGTCACTGAGAAGTTTTAAAACTCCAGTCAGTTAAATGGTGAAGGGGTGAGACAGTACCCTGCCAATAAACGTGAAGTTGCTGAGGTAACTTCGAGGTTTCCTTGGATTGGAGGTCAGCAGTGGGGACATAGAAAGATTGTCCAGTCTGAGGCCGGTCAAGAAGTGGAGTGGTCACATATTGGCGGCAGCGGTGGGATCTTTAAGAGAGGGTCCACCCTGTCCAGCCGGTTGATTTGAACGTAGCTTTACCGCATATTGGCGGCAGAGCGGTGGGATCGTGTAAGAAAACTGATCCAGTGCGACGAAAGCAAGGCTACCAGAGGAATTTGTTTAATTTCTCAGTTTACTGACCAAAGTCGTGTGGTAGTAGGAACTTTAATAGTTTAGTTTAAAGTTCTGAGGTAAAAGTTCGGCAAAATGACCACCAGGAGACAAACGAGGGCTTTGGAGGAAGCAGGGCAGCCTGAGGTTCTGCAGGAAGGAGAAGACTCTGAAATTTCAGAATCAGAGTCAAGTAAAATGTCTGGAGAATACCGGTTTAGGCTTGAGGTGATGAAACTTGAGATGCAAAGAGAAAGAGAAGAAAAGGAGAGAGGGATGCAAGAGAAAGAGAAGAGAAGGGAAAGAGAGAGAGAGAGAAAAGGAGAGGGGGGAATGCCTCTCAGCGTGCCAGGCCAGTTCAAGAGGTGCAGGCAGAAGGTTCTATAGACCAACTCCTGAGGAGATTCCCGAAGTATGTAAAA